>JBBIGA010093994.1:0-11183 GCA_037576975.1 Alestes dentex | reverse complement strand
CCACTTCACAACACACCATCAGCCGTGTGTGTGTGTGTGTGTGTGTGTGTGTGTGTGTGTGTGTGTGTGTGAGTGTGTGTGTGTGTTGAGAGGTGCAGCGGGGGGTCGCTTGGAGAAGTAAAAGATACCATCTGAACAACCAGCAGGTTTGCTATGTATATGAATCCAAACGTTTTGTGGGGAAACCAGCGTTTGTTTATAAAGTTGGCTCTGCAAAACAGACTACTTGGATGAGTCTTAATCCCTCACTGTCAGTTTGCTCTCCAGTTGCTGTCTTAATAGGTTTATTAATCCACTGAAAGCACATGCTTTGGTATAAGTTGCTTTTTAGTAGCTTAACTCCTTGATCACTCCCGCTTTAACCGACTAGAGTTGACTAAGACAAAGAAAAGAAGCAGCTTTCTCTGTTGTTCTCCAGGGTTCATCACTCAAACCCTCAAATAACACTGTGCGGTGTTTCCTGATTGGACAGGATCCTCCATTTATGTGCGACTGATTGTGAAAAATAGTGATCAGTGATGTTTCACCTTGTAGCATTTTTAAAAATAATAATAGTAATGTTTGCGTTAATTAGATTACATCTAAGTAAGATGTAGAATAACAAAACAAATACATAAAATATGTGCTGAAGCACAATTATTTCTAATAATTAAGTGATTATTTACAGAATCAGATAATCAAAAGTAATAATAGCAATATGGCTGGCGGTTTCTTTCCATTTCGACATTAATGTGAAACCTTTTTAATGTTTACTGTAGATTGAAGAGGATGTTCAAACGTGAAAATATTCAAAAGTTGCAGTCCTATTAATTAATGCACAAGTTATATTGAATGAAAGTTTAGATTTCTCTTTTTGTCTTGCAGAATGAGCCATTAGGGAAAAAAATAATTGCACCTTTTAAGGGTTAATACTGTCCCCCGCCCCCAGTTAGCACAGGATTGTTACTGATTATTTCAGCCGCTAGCGAGTGCTCAGCTTGTACTGTATTGTATTGTCCCTTTGAATGCGCAGCACCTTTATTTGTTTTCTACACTTTGAGCTGCATGGGCCTTTTCTGAAAAATCTCTTTGATAGGGGACACTGGTCTGGTTGGAGGAAGCTATTAGGAAGTCTTTGTGGAAGTGGTCCCAGCACCCTCTGCTTGGGTCTGTTCTGTTGCTTTGAAGAACATCAGTCACATCCTGTGAGCTTTGGCTGCGAGCTGCTTTCTCCAAACAGCCCAATGTTTTCGCGGGTCTTATGGTGTAAGACGGGATCAGCAGAGGGATCGGGGACCTGCACAGGTGGGATTCATTACATAAGTTCATCCCAAAGATACCCCAGGAGTGAACCTTTGGCAGCTTTGCGTAAGGCACAAAGCGTGTCGAGCCAGTCGTTGCCATGGCAGCGGGACTCCTAAGGTTACAGAGAATTCCAGCACTTCCTGTCCCAAAGAGGTTTTGAAGCTTGACTGGTGTTCAGAGTTCATGAATGCCACCGGCACTAGTGGAGCACATTGAGCTAATAAACCAAGAACGACAGGGTTGAATTTTAGAATCTGTGTGTGTGCGTGTGTGTGTGTGTGTGTGTGTGTGTGTGTGTGCGTGTGTGTGTGTGTGTGTGTGTGCATTACTTGACCCACATGTCTGGTTGGCCTGTATGTGAGGTGGATATACGACACCGCCATTCTGCTGCGGCTTTATTTTTACTGCGCGGCGTTATTTTCTTTTCCGGCACATTCTTTCTCTGTTTATTCTCCTGTTGATTTGTGAGCTAATTTGCTAAGCTGGCTGAGCAAAGCATGAGGTCTCAATCTGACTCTTAAGCAAGGGCTGTGTTTTGAAGCATCGTCACAATTAGAATTGCAGAAGGGAAGCGTGTTCAGAAGGTGTTTCTTATCTTGGCACTGATGCTACAGAACGCGACCCTGTGCAACACACGAACCTGCTTTTATACAGTGTTGGTTTTAGGACCGCTGTGGTGACATGAAGATTGGAGAATATAAAACGTTGCTTTTGCAAGAGTGTGTTCATACACATTATCTGTTGTGTTTGCTTAATTGCAAGAAATTAAGGCACTATTAACAGAAACTTATGTCTGACTTTTATGTCAACCCAGCTCAGTTTTTCACAAGCTTGGGAACAGACTCCTCTTGGCAACGTCACTGAAACGCTTATTATAGTGAACTTCGTCTTTTGTTTTGGAGCGAAGCAAACACAGACAGCATGAACAAATAAGAACCAAAGGAGACCAGTCAGATCAGTCTTTGTCCATTGTATATAGTGCCGTTTTGGACCTGAGTTTGCTAACGTTTGTCCTCACAGCTAGTAAAAGGAAGACAATCCTTTGACAATGAAAAACAAGCACAGACATTCACTTTTTTTCATCTCTGTAAACTTAGCATCTTATGCTTAAGTTTAAAGTAGCTAATTTTAATATCGTGGTAAATTGATCTTAAGGAAAAACAAGGGGACAGCTGTGTTTGATGATATGTGTTGTTGAGGGTGTTCTCTTGTGCATGTGGGTCAGTTTACTGCTGATCACACTGTTGATGTGTTAGAATGACAGATATTCCCATGAACATGTGAACAGAACATCCACTGGCCTTTGTTGAGGTAAAGATCAGTTGAACTAAAGCGACTTGATGGAGGTAAGATATATGAACATGGCCCTTTTACTTTTCTGCGCTGTAGGCTTTTAGATAGTCATCGGGTTGCTGGATAAGTGGCCCTTATAGTAAAGTGGGAACACACCACACCACAGCACACAGTGTGATCGGTGTGAAATTCTTGCTCTGCTTTTAATCCATTCACCAAGTGAAGCGGTGGGCAGCCCGTGGAGCAGTAAGTGGGGATGGTATCTTGCTCAAGGGTACCTCAGTGGTGCCACTGGCAGTCCTGGGATTGGAACCCATGGCCATCCGATCACAGGGGCAACTCACTAACCACCAGGCCACCAGCTGACTAATGTTTCAGTGAAGTAGAATCTGGTCATTTATTCTGAAAACTAACCTTGTTGTGCATCCTTATGAAGTATAAAGCAGCTTGAGTTGTCACCAAAGGGAAATAATGCTACTTTAGCAGACAGATCTTAAGTCAGTGGCTTATAAATTAGGGGCTGCGGAAAGTTTTCAAAAACGGTAACTCTTTCTAGTCGTTTTTAATTTTCTTTGTGAGCATCACTGAAACCCACACTAGCTGGATCTCACACATGCACGTACATAAATAGTTGCAGATTTCATTAAGAAGGATTAAATGCTTGCTTTTATAAATGGTATATGATTGCTCAGATAATCATCAAAATAAGACAAAGAGAACTTAATTGTCATCTTAATCATATTCAAGTATGCAGAGAGACGAAATGGCGAAGCTCAGGTTCTACAGTGTACATACAGTGTAACAGACATAAGACATTGTGAAGCGAACAAACAAAAAATGTGAAAAAAGAATTGCTAGAATCATCTATAACCGATTTAAGAGATAGTAGCAGCTCTACTTTGAGTGTACCTGAAATAATATGCCCATGCCTCTTTTACGAGATTGTCAGTGATGGCTAAGGAGAAAGCTCCCAAAACGGACTGGAAGGGTTCTGATGAAGGTGAGGTGAATGTGGGCCACCAAGAGAGTGACTTATGTTTGATAAGCGATGCACAGGATATTATAAAAGGGCTGCAGGTCCACACAGCATTGCCTATTTCCTAAAGATATTTTAAATCTACAGAATGAGGCACTAAGTGTAGTAATATCGGAGAAGTGTTTTCACGGTGCTGCGCAAATCATCTGCTAGATGAGTTTTTATGTAAAATGAGGTGGCAAAGATTTCTTTTTTCTTCTCATCTTCTCTTTTCAGCTTTTTCTTGTCTTTCTTTCAACCAAGGCTTTCTTTTAGAGCATGACCTGGAGTTATTTCAGCTCAGTTTTCAATGGAAATGTTTAGGAAATGCCCAGTAATGTTTTCTTTTATTTCATGAGTTTCCCTGCTGTCTAAATGCAGAATTTATGCGGTTGTTTATTTGAATGGCACATACGTCATACTTAAAATATAATTTCCAAAATCCTAGGAAAACTCTTTTTCCTTGAAATATAGCCTTAAAGCACCCTGAACCATTAAAACTGGAACTGGCTTTGGCCCTTGCGTGTTTGACTAAGAACAATTTCAAGGAAAACACTGTTTCTGTTCCTATGTTACCAAACCCCACTGTCTTCTCTCGTCTGATTGGCTGAAGGAAGCGCTCTGGCCTGGCCAGGGCATAGCCCGTCCCTACTGTGCCAAAGTGTTGAGTGACACTTTCTCACAACGTCGAACAGCACAATCCATTCTTTCAGCCCGCCATGCAACGCCTCAACCCACACACACACACACACACACACTGTTCCAGACAGCAGGTGCTTTCCCCACGCTGGCTTATCTCTTCCCATGTCCAAGCACAAGAGTGCTTATTGAAGTCGTTTTAGCATTGGAAGCAGCAGGTGGAGGAGGGGTGCTCCTGTTACATCATCACTGAACAGAGGAAATGATCCTACTGAAGGCAGTGTGGGAAAGGTTTGAGTACAAATCAACTGTAGATGTCCAATGCAGTTCAACTCAATTCGGTGTTAAAGCAGCTTTTCAAAAAGGCAGGTCTAGACACCTAATGAGCAAAGTCAAGGAAAACCCACCCGGAGAAGACAGATACAAGATAGAATGATGTATAATATAAAATATATATACAGGGGGTCCTCGGTTACGACGCTCACTCCCGTAAAAACTTTAAAAAACTGAGACGTGAGTGTTTCGGCTTCTTTTTTTTTTCTTTTTTTCTCTTTCCCGGCCGGCAAAGAGTGTTTCGGCTTCTGCCGTTAGCACTGAACTTACAAACTACGTGGACGAACTAGTTGGTTGCGCGTGGCGGAAGAATACGCAGTGACGCAGCGTATGAGCGGGGGAGTTGGAGTCCCCCAGTACAGTACAGTGTACAAGTACTGTATATTTATTTTCCTTTTCCTTTTTCTGTAGCTTAGTTGTCTTTATGTAAGTGACTAGGGCGTGTGTCGTCACTGTCGCAGGAACGGAACGGAACAGTGTTGTAACCTGAGGACCCCCTGTATATATGATTTGGATCAGACCGGAGAAAGATATGCAAGATAAGTTGGTTCGGTTAGGTCTTGTTCATCCCAATGACAGTAAATTTTAGTATGCCTTTTCAGTATCCGCTTACTATGGCTGACTAGTTTTATTTAGCTCTTCATCGTTTGAACCCTAGAATAATTTTAATTACATGTGAATCACTTTGGTTCAGAGGCTTAATTGTTGCTCAATAAATGGACATGTTAGACATGGATTTGACTGATGATAAATGATACTGGATTGTTGAAGCAGTGCGTATGGCTGAATTTTAATCTCACATTTGCAACACTTTTGTACAAGAGAAGAAAAAAGGCTCATCAAACAAATGGAACTGTGGCTCAGAATCGGAGGACTGGACTGAAATGTGAAAATGGTAAATGTGAAAAGGCGTGTGGATGACAGGTTGTCCAAAATCCGCTTGTTAAAGTCAGCAGGAGAAGAGAGAAACCGAGAAGAAGAGACAGTCAGAGAGGGAAGACAGGGACTGGCTGGGCCTCGTGACTGTGTTGCTGATGTGGATTTACAAAGGAAACTTGGTTGGAAGTTTGGATTGTTGTGGTGGCCTCTCTCCACCGCGGTACCGTTTTTTTTTGTTGTTGTTGTTTTTTTTTTTTTTTTTTTTAACCACTTCAGCTGTTATTTTGTGCTCCCTTATTTGCCCTGACATTTTCTGAACCTGCGGGAAGAAAACAGAACAGTCTTGCATTTAGAACATTACAGTGAGTATGCTTTTCTTTCATATAATGATTATGATTAATCAAACAGCTCTCATGTTAACACTTTCCATATGGGGCTTTTTTCGTGTTAGTCATAGAAATTCTGAACATCACTGTTGCTTGACCGAGACCACATGGGCTGGCATTTGATATTTGTTCTTAAATTAGTTATATCCACATCTTCCCTTTATTTGTCCAATAAATTGTCTCTAAATACATCCCTAAAGCTAATTTCAAGCTGCGTAAACTGCATCTACCTCTTCATAAACTTTGGCGCATACTCAGTGTGTGGTTTAAAAATGAGCTTTAAAAATGAATAGATCTTCTGGCATTGATTTTAGACAACACCAGGGCTGGAATTCACAAAGGGCTCCCTACCCAAAGAGTTCATAAACTGAATGTAGATTAAATTAACACAATACGGACAAAAGTATTGGGACACACCTGTTTTTCTGGGTTTGGGCTAGACCCCTTACTTCCAGTGAAGGACAATTTTAACGTTTCATCATACCAAGACATTTTAGACAACTTCCAACTTTGTGGACACAGTTTGGGGAAGAACCTTTTCTATTCCAGCATGACTGAGCCTCAGTGCACAAAGCAAGGTCCATAAAGACATGGCTGGATGAGTTTGGTATGGAGAAACATGACTAGCCCAAACAGAGCCCTGACCTTAACCCCGTCCAACACCTTTGGGATGAACTGGAACAGAGATCCAACATCAGTGTTTGACTTCATAAATGCTCTACAGAATGAATGAGCACAAATTCCCCCAGAAACTCCAAAATCTTGTGGAAAGCCTTCCCAGAAGAGTGGAAGCTGTTATAGCTGCAAGGGGGACCAACTCCGTATTAAAGTATTTGTGTATTTGAATTCAGTGTCATTAAAGTCCCCATTAGTGTAACAGTCAGGCATCCCAATACTTTTGTCTATCCAATACTTTTTGTTCTAAGTCTTAAAAAATACAACTGGTGACAAAAGGCAGATAAAACCTCTTCTGTTTCTTCATCAATTTCCTCCCGCCTCTCAAGACAGATGCCTCAGCCTGAGCGTGAACATCTCATTGAGCTGTGACTGCAGTTCAAGGTGTTAGCAAGCACCATGTCATCAAATTCGCTCAGCATGTCCCAGTAATTGGGCTAATTAGCACTGTAAATGAAGCAGCGTGTAGAAATGAGATGGTAGAGCCGACAGCAGCAACAACCTGGTCCTGAATCCTGTGAAAACAAAAGAAGTCATTGTTGACTGATCAGCTTTGATGGATCAGCAGTAGAAGCTGTTGGCTTTTTTCAGATTCCTGTGGGTGAATATGTTTGACAAGCTGTCAAGAAAAGAGACATAACAGTTCCTTCACTTCCTGTGGTGAAGAGAAGGGTGGGGGGGGGTGGAATTTGAGACACTTGTGAACTTCATACCTGAGACAGGAACACTACAGTGTAGTTTCACAGCTCAAAATCTCACCTGCATGTAGTAGAGATGAGCATTTGAACCACTTTGCCATTGGAATATAAGATAATGTTGATGACTAGTGTCAAATATCCGAACATCTCTTGTTTAAGGGTCGGGGACCAACACCTGTTAAAAAGGATTCTACAGGAATCTCTTTAATTTGTTGATTTGTGTCATAGCTTTTGTGAATTTTTTTTTTTAACCAGCATAATCAGTATACCAGTACATGTGGCACGATCAAGCAACTGCAAAGTCAGGTGGCACAAATACACATTAATAACGAACATTAAAACCGTTTACAGAGACACTATAAATGTGTGTTTGTACTTGGACACCTGCATGAAAGTCATGGATACATTTTTAATATAAATGAATATAAATAAGGTAATAATACATATGGTCATAATAATAACTGAGCCATACCACCTTCAGTGAGCCTAAAACTTATGGCATTTTTCCGTATTTGTGAAAGGGCTACTGACACAGTGCACAGTGAATGTCAACTCTTCATGGTCTTCATGATGCAGAACTCTTCCCACTATTTCTTAAAAGCATGTCAACGCATGTAAAGATGGTATTTGATAACTGCATCTGTTCCTAGATGGTGATACAAGGAATTGTGGAAAAAAAACCCCACATTTTCAGCAGATAATAGCTTTGTCTGATTTCTTAAACAGACTCCATACTTTGTCAGTACAGTCACGTCTTCAGCCATGACATTTTCATTATCATCTCACTTCTCTGCTGCTATTATGTTCTGTTCTAGCTTCCTTTTGTTCTTCACACACTCCTTTAAACTGCATTGTACACGTCTTTTTTGCAGTAGTTCCAGTGTGGGTTGTTTTAGTTTTGTATGTTTGTCATGTGTGTTCATGTTCTCTTTGCAATCACACAACTGTTTATAAGTTTTCTTTTTATTATTCAGTTTAGAGCTGAATTTTGGCGTCACTTCTCCCCTAAAATGTTTCGATCGGTTGATCAGGGCCAGAGTACTGATCATTTAAAATTGTACATTTTGCCCATGAACTTGTATGGCATGACGTCATCTTGCTCAACCAACAAGAAGCAGCAGGATAAGCTGGTAGAAACACATTCCAGCACGGAGCAAAAAGCAGCAGCAGAGATGGCAGGCTCATAAACAGCTTTCAAGACACTAAAAGACCGGTCAGTTATGAAAAGAAAGATGTATTTTACTGTTCTTTTGGTTTATAAAAAAACAATCAGCCTATAAACTATTGTTTGTTAGCGGTGCTACTTGTCCAACAAGCTGCTAGCCAGCTCAGTTATCCGATTTCAAAACAAAACGTGACTTCATTGGGTTATTTTAGCCTTAAGCACACTGAAATGCATTAGTTTGAGAGTTTAAGTAAGTAAAACTTTGCTAGATGTTAAGTCTTTCGTGTTCACACACGTTTTTCCCACCCGTTTTCAACCATGCATATCAGAAAATGAGCCTATGTGGAAATGCATTCTAGTTAATGCTTGTATATGGATGAACTTTCCTGATGGTTGTCAAGTTAAAAACACCAAGAGTTCTTTAGAGCTGACAGTTGATGAGTACCACACTGAGCAGGGACTGACATGAGAAAATATTATGAGAATTCTTTCCTTTCATACTGTATCTCCATGCTGACCTTCCGCCTCCGCTGCCACTGTCTTTGGCTTCATTTGCACAGCAGGATGGCACACTTTTTGGTAAAGCAGTGAGTACTTAGAGTTTAATTTAATTACAGACAGAATGAACCCAAGATATTCCATGTTTTTCCTGATCAACTTTATTTAATATACATCCATTCTGTATTTCAAAATAAGTTGGGACAGGGGCAGTTTAGGCCTGGTAATAAATAAATAAATAAATAAATGATGACATAAAGTATAAGAAAAAAAAAAATCACCTGTTGGTATTCGCATCATTATTTAATATTTTTTGACCTCATTATCAGCCGAAAAACCTCTTTTAATTTGAATTTTTTCACCTCATTACCAGCCTTAAACAAAAACAGTATCCACGAAAGGGAATAAGTTGGTCAGAGTATCTCCAATCTGTCAACAAATGTGTGAGAAAATTCTTCCATGATAGTTTGGAAGAGATTTGCCTGTTTCTCCCTGTACAGCACACAATATCAATAAATGATTCAAGGAATCTGGAGGAATTTCGGTGTGTAAAGGGCAAGCGCACAAGCCTAAGCTGAACACCCGAGATCACCGATCCTTCAGGCAGTGCTGCATCAAGAACAGTCATTCAGACTGTCAAGCAGTACAACGCAGAGTTACATTCACAATCGGCACTAAAACCTTTACTGTGCAAAAACAGAAGCCTTCTGTTAACCATGTCCAGAAGCGCAAGCTCCTGGCTTGAAAGCATCTGGGATGGACCATCACACAGCGGAAATGTGTACTGTGGTCAGGCAAATCTGTATTCACGATCTTTTTTGGAAGAAATAGACGCTGTGAGCTCTGGACCAAAGACGAAAGCGCCTATTCAGACTGTTATCAGCAACAAGTCCAAAAGCTAGAGTCTGTAATTGTGTGAGGTTGTGTCAGTGCCCTTGGCAAAGGCCATTCATACTTCTGTGATGGTAGCATCCATGCAGAAAAATAGATTTTAGAGCAACATATGCTGCCTTCAAGACTTTTCTAGGGACATCCCTACATTTTTCAACAAGACAAGGCAAAGCCACATTCTACACACATTTCAAAGCATGGCTGTAGAAGAAGCAGGTACTGGACTGGACTAGTCTACCTGCGCCCGGTGGAGAAGTTTGAACAGAATGCGACAATGACCCCGTGCTGTTGCACACATTAAGACGTGTTCGCAGCCCTGTGTGGACAAAATAACACAGTGCGAAATCATCTGTGAAGTGTTGTGAGAAGTGGTAAAATGAACTGGAGAGTAATTGCCATGTGAATCGTTGTGATTACTAATTTGTGTTTTTCTTCTTTACGTGCAGCTATGAAAGTACAGAGCTTAAACTGTCCAGTTGACTGGCTGTCTTGCCTCTTAACTGTCAATACTTAAAAGCTCCGAACTGATGAGAGAAACAGCTCAAGCTTACATAAACAAACTTTACACAGTACTCCATAGGGATACAAATGTCTGATGTATCAATACATCAGACATTTGTCTAGATTTGACTAATATTTCAAAACGATACTTGGTGATGCATTTATCATGCACCCAAAGAACATGCATTTACTTAAAGTGTACTTTATTTGTGGAGCTATATAAATAGTTATTACATTTCAAGGGTGCAAGGGTGGAGGCATTCCAAATGTATACATCTTATAAATGTTTGTGCACACGTACAGGTAAACATGCACATGAAAATTAGCGAGTATGAGTGTCGGGCCACAGCCGTCATATCTGTGCCTTCAGTTTGACTGCATTCGTTGCAGTGCTGAACACTGTGTATGTTCTCCTTGTCAGCGTGGTGTGCATGTATGATGTGTGAGCATTCCAATAATTAGCTCTGAAAGTCATTTTCGTACACCCACACTTGACCGCTCCCTCTCTTCCTCATGAAAGCACACACATCTGGTCCAGGCCATGAAGGACTGAGGAGGTGTTGAAAGGGAGGGAGCCTGTTGAGGGAAGTTAAGCACGTCTAAATACACGTTCTGTATGAGAGCGCTGACAGTAAGCCAGCACTAGAGGACTCGAGTACTGGAATGTTGTCAAGATCTCAGATGGACCTTCGTGATTTTTTTGGAGCTGAAGCACTTTCACATGCGCTTTCTGTGTTTTCCTGGAGTGTGAGATTGTAATTCAAATCTCCTTCATTTCTCCTTTGCGTCTTCGTTTCTTCTCCACACATCTGTGTAAACAAACCTTGTATGTGGGTGTGTATGTGTGTTCGTGCATGTGTGTGTGTGTGTGTGTGTGTGTGTGTGTGTGTGTGTGTGTGTGTGTGTGTGTGTGTGTGTGTGTGTGT
>JBBIGA010093944.1:0-11186 GCA_037576975.1 Alestes dentex | reverse complement strand
ATGGGGAGGACTGAAGAGGGAATTTGAAAGATAGAAGATGATGATCAGAAACATGCAGAGAAGTAGACAGTATGTTTCACATAGGAAGTGATCTGGTGGATACTAAGTCAAGAGTGTTGCCTGCTTTGTAAGTCGGAAGAGATTCGGCAAGGGTCAGACCAAAGGATGACAGAAATTGTTTGGACTTACACGCAGTGTCCGCTGCCACCAGAGATATTTCAAGCGTGTCTCTCTCCGTCGTGTTTCTTTCCAAGGGCTCACAGGCACACGGTTTCCAGTCCCACACCCCGACCAGAGCAGGCTTTGCTTGTCGGTGTCCACACATTACCAGTGTTCACAACTCTTTTATTTAAAAAATGTGAAGAAAGTTTGTTTTTTCCTTTAAGTTATCACAGCTACCTATAAGTCAGAGCTGTAAAAGCAAGTAGCGGTATGATGGGTCCAGTAAAGATACTGAGGTGCCCATTGATCCATAACCCTAAAACCCCAGAGTGCCACCCCACCCTGCCTCCTCTGGGGATGGTTATGCCTATGGTTTGTGCCACAAAGATATTGATAACATGCATGGTCTGCAAATAAAAAATATGCATGATAGTCATTCAAAATGATGAATTTTTTTGTCTATCCACTGGGGACGGGAGTGTGGTAGGAGACGGGATGAAGTTGAGGGGTGGGGTTGGGCACCAAGTATGAAGTTACTCAAATTAGGTACGCTTTTGCGTACCACTTATGTCAACCTCTGTCTATTAGCCTGTCCAATAGAAAGATGAAACATCAGAATACTTGAGTGTTCCAATGAACTGGGCCGGCCCTACTTGATTAATTATCAGAATAATGGGTAGATTACTTGTTTACTAATACAAGAATGACAGTGGTCCTTTCTCCAAAGGCCTTGAAGTCATAGAGCATGTAAATTTACATCACACTGTTCTTGTTACACTAAGTCACCTTTGCTCTCGGTCTGTCTCTGAGCGTTCTCACCCTCCACTACAGCACTACTTTACGCACTGCCTCCAGCCGCTAGACTGCTTTGTGGATTTTTTTTTTAATGGAAGGAATTAGGTAACTGTTAGTGTGTTGAAGTGCCAGGCAGCACTTCACACAAATGTGTTAATCCCAAAAGAAGGCGGACGGCCTGCTGCCTATGGGCAAGGGCTGCTCCTCAACCTAGTAACATGTTACATAGCAACAAGCCCTGCTGGGGCCTTACCTCAAGGTGTATAAACTAATGGGGAGTCTACAGAGGGATCCTTATAAATATCATTATTCTATTTGAGGACCATTCAAGTCTGTACGCCAGTGCTATGAAATACAGGCTTGGCTTGCAAGTGCAACGCGAGAAGTTAATGTATTCAGTATGTGGTCCTTTGCACATAATATGCCCATGCACATGCACACTCAGTTACACAAGGTCAAGTGTATATCGACTAGTGTATATTTAAGACTTGTTTATATTAAAAGCTCATGCATGTTGATAATTTCTTTAATATTTACTTATTTATTTACACTACTGCACATACTCATACTACAGTACTAGAAAAGGTATATTTAAGATTTGTTTACACAAACACAGCACATGTAGCATACATAAAGGTGTGTATTAATTGCTTATTTGCACAGATGTGCACATCCCTGTAATGTATAGTTTATTTCATATTCATTTATTATACATGCACATAGTGCAGTTATGGTTAGTTTATTTAGTTATTATTTGTGCATTGTTTAAATACATGTGGCACTGGATTATTGAATCATATTAAAATATAAATAATATAAAATCATATTAAAATAATTTTTTTACTTAACATTTGTTTATTTGCACAAGCCACACCTGCATATACTAGACATGCAAAGTCATGCACAGACCTTTCATATCATATTATAGTTTAAAACGTGTACCAGCATCATCCTCATCCCTTTTGACTCCTATGGGGTCTTTCTCCATCTCTCTGATGCAAAAAAAGTGTTTCATAGATGTCTCATAAAAACTGTCTAGTAATGGTTGAGTCTAGCTCTCATTAAAGCTTTTAACTATAAATAGAAAGATTCCTCATTTGAATATTCCATATTTCTTCAAATGTATAGGTTCAGTTAAGTGGTGGCAATGTGTCGGCAATGCCTCCAGACAGCTTCTACAAAGAAAAAAGCTGAGACAATGTCTGGGTGTGTCTGGAAATCCACACACCCCCAACCCCCCACACTTCTGAGCACATTACTGATGTAAAACATGGTGAGTAATCAAGTGGGCGATAATGACGCAGGGGAGTTCAACCCCAGATCAAAACAATCACCTGCGTTTCCACACAACCTTCACCTTTATCTTTGTTTAAGCCAGGTGGGCGCTCCCGGTGGTGTGTGGTGATCTAAAGCTGTGTAAACATGTCTGGAGCATGTGGTGAGGAAAGGGATGGGACTCCATCTAGTGTTCCAGCAGGGAAAGTCTCATGGTTCATCACAATAATATCCATGATATCCATGGATTCTAAAAAACTATTTATAATTATTTGTCATTATTTATGGTGTAATAAGTGAAGGAGGAAATCAGAAACACAGCACCCAGGGAGCAGTGTGTGGGGATGGTACCTTGCTCAAGGGAACCTCAGTGGTACCACTGGCAGTAATGAGATTCAAATCCACAGCGTTCGAACCCACAACCTTCCAATTACAAGGGCAACTCCCAAACCACCAGGCCACCAGCTTAAAGTTGCAGCATGCACCCATTGTACCATAAGTTTTCATAGTCCTGATATCAATAAATAAGCTTTACATCTCTGCTAAAAATAGATACACTGCATGGGACAAAGTATTAAAAAAAAAAAATTCAGTTGCATATATGTTATTTTCAAAATCAAAAAGACCAGTAGTCATTTGGATGTTACCCACCTGCTTCTGAACGTAACTTCTGAACTGAGTTAGCAGTGCTTATCACATGCTTTGATAGCATTATATCCAAATAGCCCTGATTTCCATCACACATTACTCTTCAACAACTATAATAAATATTTATCCAGGAAGACTTCTAATGAAAAGTTGTCCCCACCCCACCAAACCAATTCAGTTCAGTTCAATTTTATTTATATAGTGTTTTTCAAAACCAATGTTGTAAAAAGCACTGTAAACTATAAGGCAGCTTTACAGAGTCAAGGTCCGAGACCCTAGTGGGCAAGCCAAGGGGAACAGAGGAGAAGAAGAACTCCCTAAAGTTGGAGGAAGAAACCTCAAGAGGAACAAAGACTCAGAAGGGAAACCCATTCTCCTCTGGTCGACCAGGAGAGAAAGAGAGTCTCTATTGGGAAAATAAACAATAGAAGGCCTTAGTGTACAGCTTAATCACTGTTACACAGATTGGATAGTTACAGCGTACAAAGTTGGTACAGTTAAGAGTCGGTTAAGAGTCAGTAAGACAGTGGATGGGTCCACATTTTAATGCTACATTTTTTTGCTACTCTTGACCCAGATATGGGGTACTGCGCCAGCCAAGCCCACTTTCCACTATATTATTGGCCATTTGAGATGTTGAGCTGCAAGTTATGCAACAATGAACTTTTTATTGTGAGGTTTCCCTGACACTGAAAACAAAACAGGCATTGTATGAGAAGGATAGGCCAGTCTCAATTATGTAACCATGCTATAATGTTTAGAAAATAACATGTTTGGGTAAAATTAGAAAGAAATCATCATAAACAATCTAATTTAAATAATGTTTCACTTACCCACATCAGCTAAGCTATTTTAGTGTCTGCCTCAAGTGTTTCTCTCACATATCATCCAGCTCTTTATGTAGGCAGCACAGATGAGTGTATGTGGTTTAGGACACAGTAGGAGTTACTGGGACCTAAAACTTTTCTGCTACAGGTAGTCATTCATGAAGCGTTCTCACCTACGCCTGTGGTTTGTGAACAAAAGATGAGAAAAAAGGAACTTTGGTGACTACTGAGTTCTAGAGACTATTAACTTCTAGCAAAGTTTGGACTCCAGACATGTCTTGGCTAGTCGACCACATCTGAGGTGCAAAGTGGAAAATGGAAAATTGCTAAACTATCCCTTCCCTTTTTTATACAAAACTGTATTAATGCCAAGATTCCTTTTATATATACAGTCTTGACAAAGGATTTGGACTTGAAAGGAGCATGTCATTCTGAACAATGCACCAAAGGAGCATGGCAAAGGAGCATGGCTTAATTTATTAATCCTTATACCCATGACTATAAGGGTTAATACATTAAATTAAATAAATATAAGAATACAATGTCACAACTAATGATAGCAAACAAACAGAATCATTATAAAAGGTGTTGTTTATTATGGCTTCAACCTGCTTGACTTCAATAAAATCAACAGGCAGAAACAGTTGTACACATAGCAATAGAGAACACAGCAAAGGCTTCCTTTTTTGCAGTTTCACTCTTACTGGGAACAAGAACACCCTGTAAACTTTTAACAAGATGTTTCTCATTAGTGAAGAATCACAACAAAGAAAGTAGTCAAAGGCAGCAGAGAAACCTGATGGAGTTCTTTTTTTCTTTTTTTTTTTTTAAATGAGCCTAACAAACCGATTATTAATGTGCAAACCAATGAAAACTTGAGCACAATAATGGGTACAGTCATTATTATCATTATTTGCCCATGCCTTAGTGGACTGTCCTGTTAGCTGGGCTGGTTTGTACTGTGTTTCTTTCAATTCACACGTCTAGTGACGTATTAATCGCTAAAGGAGGCGCCAGCAAGCTGCTGAAAGACAGAAGGCAACGAGAGTCACAGCGGCATGTTGGCGGACGTGACACTTGCTGGCAAGGCTGGTGTGTCGTCTTGTTGTCCAACGCCAATTGCCTTAGCATATGCTGACCATACAGGCAATTGGTGCTAATGGTAAATAAATATAGCGCTATAAACCTGGTATCTCCAAAATGCAATTCAAAAAGGAGTAAGAAGAAATGGTTTGAACTTTTAATGTGAGTCAATGGGATGAAAGTCTATTTCCAATTTTGGATCATTCACACTGGTCCAGTTATAAAGGGCATTCTATGTTTTGAAATGTTGATGTTTTGATGTTACCATGACTGTGCATGATAATGTTACCATGACTGGCCACAGAGAAAACCCATTTAAAATGATTTATCTCACTGCAAAACACCCCAAATCTCAGCACAGTACATTATCAAAGAAGGTGCAAATGACTGCAGTGGGTTTTTCTTGTAAAACCACTATATCACATTAGAATAAATGCAAATTAGTATAAATAGAGGTAAAAGTAG
Source organism: Alestes dentex (assembly GCA_037576975.1). Classification (NCBI taxonomy): domain Eukaryota; kingdom Metazoa; phylum Chordata; class Actinopteri; order Characiformes; family Alestidae; genus Alestes; species Alestes dentex. The sequence continues at coordinate 5,931 of JBBIGA010093944.1, read as the reverse complement.
CAAGAATGTTTTCAACACAAATACGAATATGTTGGTTAGGAGGATACAGTCATTACATGTATTTGTTCAATTCATCCGGCAGCACCTTGTTCAATTTAATCAGACAAACTAAATACGGGGCTTCCTCGAGGAGACGAATGCACTGTTTATTTGTATTTATTGAATTAATATTTAAATATTTATACAATTATATTTTTTAAACACATAAATGCGGCCCAGATAAATGGGTCTCTTGTTCTATAAACTTAAGATGGGCATTTCAAGATCTTTAGACAGTACTCCGTTTTAAATATGCCAATATTGCTGGTGGATGTGGCCAAACTGAATTAATGTTGACAAATTGGACTGAAAAAGGCTCAGAAACTCCTGATGTTCCTTTGCTGAAGGGCATGGCAGCAACGGCTTGTCTGCTAAAACTGACCCCACGACCATCCCACGATGATTTCTTGATTTTTATCCAGATATTATTTTCCAGATTTTTTTGGTTTCCATTCATGTAAAAAATAAATGAACAAATGAGTTTTTACAAAAACAGATAAGGACTGATGTCCAAAGTGCATAGGTAGTTAGGTGTCGTCCAGTCCATCGGTCCGGCCAAAATAGTGTGTTTTAAAATTGTTCTCTTGGCCTGGTTTCTAGAACCACAAGGTGAACAGGTTATCAGTTTACAGTAAGAGTTTGTGAACGACTTGATGTTTCTGTGTTTTCTCTCTCCAACCTGTATGTAGAAACCTGCGGATCCAGTGTTTCTTCTGGAAACCAAATAGTTTATCCCTTCTTTGCTGCAGTAAGAGTCTCTGTTCTTCTGGAAAGGCTTTACACAAGATGCTGGAACAAGGGTTTCATTGCATACAGCTACAACAGCATTAGTGAGAACAGGTACTGGTGTGGGATGATCATTTCTGGGTCACAAATGCACTTCAACCAATCCCAATGGTATTGGATGGAGCTCCATTGCTCCAGAGAACGCAGTTCCACTGAACCACAGCCCAATAATTGTGGTATTCCTTTAGTTGATGCTTGGCATTGGGCATGGTGACCTTAAGCTCAAGTGTGGCTGCTCCAGAGTGTCCCTTTTCTATAGGCAGTGCTTTACTATGGAGCTCATACAAGCTGGGTGTGCACAAGTGAACACCTCTGTGTCAGCAATGCAAAATACCCAAATTTACAGATTTAAAGGGCTGTCTGAATACCTTTAGACATATAGCGCCACTGGTGTGTTTCTATCAAAAGCCAACTTGAGGAATGCAATGACAGCTTGGCGGTATGCTGACTTCGTACCAGATGTTCACAAATTATAGTAACAACTGACATTAGACCTCAGTCTCATAGATCTCCTTCATCCTACGGTATATTGCCTGGCTAACCTGCATACAGACGAAAATGTAATCTCCGTAATGCCCTCTGAAAATGTATACTGCCTTCTCATTCCATCTGTGCTGGATTCTTGCCTCCAGTCAGTGACGGAGAATGTACAAAAACTTTGGTCCTTGTTTTCAATACATTTATATTTAAATCTCATATACAAGTGCACATGAATATCAATAGGGAAAGCACTGACTTATTATGCCTGTTTTAGATTATATTATTTAACAGTTATTGTTAGTAGTGCCCTAATAATGAACTTTCTCAATTTGGTAGATCTATGCGGCTGTAGACATGAAAAACAGCTGGTGGCATAATAACAGTACGTTTCCTTTTGATACTTAAGTACCAGAGCTGAGCATTAACTAGTCAATTCACATGACTTAAACTGTTCATGGATTTTTGAGTGGTTTCAAGACAAATCTACTTTGTCCTCAGCTCGATTCTAGTCAATTACTTTTCCTTATTCTTATTTTGCATTTTTCTTCTGTGTGTGTGTTGTTTTACCTGCTGCGTGGTTTTACTGTTGCATGCACCTCTCTCTTTGGAGCTTTGGCCTTTTATTACATATCAAAAAGCTCCAAAAAGAGAAGAATGCATGTTTTAGTTCTACTGACAGATGCTGGACGGTTCAATAAGTTACTCTGTACTTTTTTGCCGCTGCTCTTGTACTACTCAAGTGCTTCTCCGGCAGACATTAACGGATGTAAGTAGCATGTTTAGGGTACCCACACTAGGCCCAGTTGCCCTGTACTGTGCCCAAGCACGATTGCTGGCCCGCAGTCACACCGCGCTTCTGGATCTGGGCATGTTAACGTCATCTCATTGCTCACTTCTTCATCCTATTCATTTGGTGAGCTGCTAGATTTACCGCCAGATCCTGAAGCTGCAGTTTTTTGCAGCTTGATTTTTAATTTTGTCATACATGAACACACTACAGCACACAGTGTAAACAGCATGAAATTTTTCTCTGTATTTAACCCACTCACCCAAGTAAAGCAGTGGGCAGCCAGGAAAACAGCACCTGGGGAGCAGTGTGTGGGGACCGTACCTTGCTCAAGGGAACCTCAGTAGTGCCACTGGCAGTCCTGGGATTCGAACCCACGACCTTACGATTCAAGTGGCAGATCCCTAACCACCAGGCCACCAGTACCCATGAGCATAAAGTTGTTGCTGTATTCTCTCGTGTGCCCAATTTTTCAGCAAAGACTGCACCCCTGCCCTCACAGACCAAAGTCATCACTTTGCCTGTTACATGGAACAGTTGTATGTATGCCTGGGCATGGCATGGGGAGATTACAACAAACTGGGGGGTCAAATGTGCTAGGGCACGGTGTGGATCGCCTAGTGTGAGTACACCCTTAGGCTACTCTATACACCTCTGTTAAGTTCATTTAAAAGTAGGTACCTCTGTGAATGTAGAACACAGGGTATAGAGTACTAATGCTTTTAAATAGAGACATGTTGTACCTTGCCCCCTCTTGTGTCTAATCACATATGAATCTGTGAATTGAAGTGGGAAGTATGAACGATTAGAAAATGCATTTTGTTGGTGTTGCACAGAAGGATTACATTAAAACAGTGACATTGACAGGGACTGTAAACAGTTCGTTCTCCTATTTAAAAAAGTAATACCGTAAAAAGATATTCCTCCTCTTTTAAAAAAAATGCCAAGAAATCTTCTAATGCAGCAACTTTCTTTTACCCTCCCATGGAGATTATAGCTCCTGCATTTTAAATTTCTGTGTGTGTGTGTGTGTGTGTGTGTGTGTGTGTGAGAAAGGGTGAAAGCTACACTTGCACAGACTTGCTGACACCAGAGCTCAATCCCAGCAGCTGAACAGCTCCTGGCTAATCGGATTGCCGCTTCTCAATTTCTTCCTCGTTCCGTCTCTCTATCCAGCCGCCTTTCCCCACTCTTGCTCCTCTACTTCTTCCGGTGCTGCAGCGCCTCCCATTGTAGGGATGGGGCTTAGGAGGTGATTATGATCCATCCTTCCCTTCGGAGCTTTCTGAAGGCAGGGGAGATTCTTCAGATGAGGGAGACTGAGCTCCTCCCGGTCCATCTGCAGGTCGTGAAAGTCAAAGAAGGTGCAAAAGAGGGGGGGGGGAGGAGAGAGAGAGAGAGAGAGAGAGAGAGAAAGGATTTATTGTATACTCTTCACTGTACCAGGAAACACAGTGTACCAGCATCTACTGTACTCAGCACACTGTGCCAGTATATAATACTAGCACAAACTGTCTACTGCATCCTGCACACTTGCATACTGCACCTATATATACTGAATATTACATGCTGTTACTAGTATAGTGGTTTTCAGTTTTTACATATTTTGTGAATGCCAGGTGCCATTCAGATGAAAATAATTAGGAATGGAGCAACACAAAACTAAATCTTAAAATCTTAAAAACGTCAAATTATTTTTTTCTCGTTAACTTATATAGAACCTATAGGAATTTTTCCCTTTTCTCCTGAGAAAGTTTTTTGTAAATATGTAAACTGTACCAATGTATACTGTATACTGACCATTATACTACCATTATATATGGTGGTTCTAAATGCAGTATGTATTGGTGTAGTGTGCAGTATATACCATTATACAATATAAAGTATATACTGGTACAGTATGCCGTATACAGTATATAATGGTATAGTATGCAGTACACTTTATATAGTGGTTCAGCATAGAGTGTATACTAGAACACTATAAAGTATATACTGGTACACCATACAGTAGAAAGTATATAAGTGTAAGTGTAAAGTGTTTGTAAACAGCTAGGCTGGAGACAGAGAGGTCAATAATAGCTCCTAAGACAGGGTCTCTGCACATTTTTAATATGCAAATTTTATAACTTTTAAGACCTTTTCAAGACCTCTAAGAAGACAAATTAAGACCATCACGGCGACAAAAAAAAAAACCAATAGCCTAGAATTTAGACGATTTCAACAAGGCACATACTTTTTTATGTTTCATGTTGGAGCAACAGCTCTAACATAAAACGTCTTTTTTAGCCACGGTACTTCTAATCCTCCAAACATACATCTATACAGTTTTGGCATAGATTTGCTGCAGGAGGACAATGTCAGTCACGACTGGATGGAGTTCAAAGGATGTTTAATGCCCATTTAAACTTGCACATGTAAGGATAATGTATGGTGTAATGTTCTGTAACAAATAAAGGAAGAAATTACTCCTGTGCTTATGTTAAACAGATGCTAGATGGGCTAAATACTTAGTGTAAATACAGAACAATAAACTGTGATTATTCAATAGGTTCAGGACTCAGGTTTTGTTCATCTGAACTCGATCCTCAAAGAAGAGCAAAGTGCCTGAATAAACAGCAAAGCACAGCCATGAATAGTTAGCCCCTGTACTTTCTCCTTAGCTTAGGCCACTGCCGTTATAAGCAGTGTACAGGCTAATATAGCCTCTTTCAGAAAATAAACAGAAATAGCACAACAGCGCCATATGAACTTGGTACTTACAGCCGGTAATGACACATACACATACAGTAAAGAGCTAATACAACACTGTCAGAGGATCTAAAGCGAACAGGGTAAGCTGGAACGTAACTACAAGCTCCCAAGCACAGTTTCCCCGTGTGTGTGTGTCTCTCTCTCTGTCTGTCTCTCTCTTCTTCTCTCGCTCTAGACACGCACCCACGTTGCTTCATTTCGCCCTAGAATTAATTTAATGCCACTCCTTTTTAAAATTCCAGACTTTTCAATACTTTTCAAAGCCTTAAAAAACGCAAACATTTTTTGAGACTTCTTAACACTTCTCAAGGATCCGCGGGGACCCTACTAAAACTAACCTGTGAGGGACAGCTCTGCTAATTTGAGCGGGAGGTCCGAAGGATTGACCCCAGCTGGAGAGCCGAGAATATCCGGCAGAGCGTTCCTCCGTCCGGACCTGCCGGATGAGGCAAAGTCCAGAACTGGCTCCACCTCTGTCATGTCTCACCACCACTGCCCTGAGAGAGAGAGAGAGAGAGAGAGAGAGAGAGAGAGAGAGAGAGAGCAAGGTAGAACAGAAACCAAGGAGAGACTGAACTGACAACCAGCAGCAACAGAAAAAGAGGAGGACAGCACAGAGAAACAGAGGACAGAAAAAAAGAGAAAGGAAGAAAGGGAGTCAGCAACAGATGTTTCAGATTTTTGTTTACTGAGTTATAACTTCCAATTAAAACACATTTTCTTGATGGATTAGCTACTTTATCACAGCAGAGGGAGACAATTACTGCCAGTAAGACCTCTGTGAAAACGCAAACTCTGAAATGAACAGTTGCTCAAAGGATTCTGCAAAGATTTGTTGTCTGTCTGTTAGTGGCTGTGTGTGTACTAAAACCACACAAGTGCTCTTTAGAGTCATTTCATCTTTATTGCTACACGTGTTAAAACGATCTATCAAAACAAGCATTCTTGTTTTGCATGTACGACATTATTTAATTTGTATTGAACCTGGGTGTGACATACCATGCATTGCCTCACACACACACACACACACACACACACACACACACACACACACACACACACACACACACACACACCCTCTCTCCCAC
>JBBIGA010093935.1:0-11186 GCA_037576975.1 Alestes dentex | reverse complement strand
TATATAGAGATATACAGAGATATATATATATATATATATGTATATGTATGTATGTACACACATACACACACATTAATTACTACTGCGCAAAATGTCTTTAGAAAACATTTTTTTCATGTTAAGTAATGCTGATGCCAATATACCTAGGCGTTTTTCATAGCACTGAGCATTCGTAGTTCAAATCATATCTCCTCCTCTACGTGCCAAGACAAATGTGGTTTCAATTGAAGAGTAAAGTCTATGTTTATGACAGAATGTCTCCATTTCTGCCAATGAGCTTTGAGTGAAAAACACTTAAACAAAAAGTAAAAAGAGGCATTTCAAGGCGTTTACCTCTGCAACCTTAGAAAGTTAATGTTTTTAATAGAATTATCTTTTGAACCAATAAAGCCATTTGAAATAATACTCAAATTACAGCATTACTAGTTATACAACAAAACGCAATTGCATGACCAGGTAAATCTTTCATTTGTACGTCTAACATATGACATGCAGGTGAAAATCAAGAACATAATGGCTGTCCAGCCTGTACTGTGCAGTGCAGTATACAATTTTGCTTCCCTTTCTGTTTCAAAGTAAAGCCCATCTCAATCAATTCTATATGAAAGAGAAGAACAGAGACGTCAACTGGACATAGCAGCACTTTCAAAAATATCAAAAGGTTTTCTACCTTTTTTTATGGCTTAAAAAAACATCACTTGGCAGCTTTGCTATGCATGAAGCTTCAGCCACTGTCAAATGTGATGGTAATATGAAGTTTAATAAAAGATGAAATATAATTTGCTTCCACCAAAAGCAGTCACTGCAGTATCAATACAAAGCAAGACTGTATATGGCTGTGAATGTATCAGAGAACGCAGCTTTCACTGCAGATGAGCATCATCCAGTGTTTCACCGCACAGTGGAAAAGTTAATGTGAATGCGGCTTTCCTCCTGGCTCAGATGGTCTGATTGCTGATTACTGTGTCACAATGCAAACCCCTTCACTGGAGCACAGCATTTGATTAGGAAAGCGAGGGTCGCAGCTCTTAAGTCGCAGCCACTGACGCAAACATACAGGCACCAAACCAGGATTAAAGTGCTCAAAAAGAAAAATGGGCAATCGGACACGAGTGAATGATTTAGACCGGTGAGAGACGGTGATGACAAAGGGCCAGTGACGGCACACCACAAGAACCCGTTGTTTATGCATGAGTGGTAAGAAGACGGAACAGATGGAGAAGCAGGCTTGGGACTGCATGCAAACCGTGACATTTCAGAGACTGACTTTTTACCTTCTGCACTGTGGTTTAAGACTAATTATTTCTCACTCGTAGCTTTCTCAAACGAGCGGTGAAAACTGGGTTGAAAGTCTGGATCCCAAGCTGTCAATTAATGCCACATTTGTGTTTTTAGGCAGTAGAGGAGATAATTTATAAAGATTTTAACTTGAATATACAAAAACTTGGGCATCCCTGATCAAATTACACATTTTGTTGATTTAAGTAAAAAAAAGAAGCCAACACTGTAGGGTATTCTACATTTCTGCAAAACACATTGACTCTCAGTTGTTTATTTGCTGAATTAAATATACTGGAACGTAAACACGAAATGTGCCCTGTGCATAAGTTTGGGCACCCTTTTAGTCATCCCCTGGTTAAAATCACAACCTCCAATAGGTTTCTTGTATCCAGCTTCTTGATTAAGGAACTAGCCCTTATCTTTTCTTTTTTAGCTTCTTCCCTGACTTTGGGACATTAGTGTCTAGGATATTTAGTCTAATCCCCTCAACACTTCCTGTACTACTGGCTGCATACCCAAAGCTTAATAGATTCACCCTCAGGCTTGAGAGCTGACAAGCTGTTTATTTATTTAAATGGTTCTTCGTTCTCTTCCCCCCATTCATTCCTTTGGTGATGGGAGGCGAAGAGTTTCACTCTTGATTTATCAGACTACAGGACTGGGTTCCACAATGTCTGTGACTTGTGAAGTGTTCTCTTGCTTTTATTATACACTGATGAGATCACGTAGATCATGAGATCCATGTAGATGATGTTTCCAACAACACTGCATGGTGGGCCAATGTATCATTATTCCTGTCCCGAAATGTCCCGAAATTTCACTTTCCTGACCAGACCACCCTGAGTATTTTTCCCTCCAGAAATGTTCTTGATTTTGTCTGGACTTCAGGAGTTCTCTTTATCCTCCATATCCTAATGACACTTCAAACAGTGAAAATTACAAGCAGGAAGTGCTTAGATAGCTTTTATAGTCTCTTGCTTTATAAAAGTCCATTTTCTTTGGTTTCAGACCCTTGGTGAGCTGCTTAGATGAGTCCATGGCTACTGAAACACCCTGAGAGGTTTAAAGGTTCACACATACTTGATTTGAAATAAGTAAAATATGGTTCAGCCCATTCTAAAAACACGAGTGGATCAACTAGTGCGTTTGCCATTTGCCAAGCAGATGTTGTTTTAACTTCTTTACATATAGAAAAAAAATTACATTCATAAAAACATGCAATTTGTCATCGCTGTTCAGCACTGCAAAATGACAGTAATAATGCCTCTTTAGTGAGTGGTCTTAAACCATGAGCAAGGAACCCATTCTATAAGCCAATATTCGTGGCAGACATGGCACCGAACACTTGAGTATAGCATTATAATGTCATGCTGTTATTCAGAATTGCCATGTTTTCTTCCCAAGCCATGTCTGCAGACTTTTAAAAAAGAAAACTGATTTGCTCTTTTCACATTTTCAAGTCTTCTGCGCTCATAGAGCTTTGACTTTTATTTTCAGGGAGAGAGAAGACACGAAAAGAGAGAGAGGACACAGAAAGGAGATGAAAGGAAAGAGATCTCTCTGACGGCCCTCTTCCTGTACCTCTTGTCCGGACACAGTGGTGTAGTCCAGAGACAGGTTTCGGAGGATGAGACGCAGCTCTCGTCGATGCTCCATAATTTCCGAGAGAACTGCCTGAATCTCATCTTTCCTTTCTCGGATTATGCGAAAATCAGTCAGGTCTGAAAACAGCTCCGTCTTATTCCCGGTCCTAAAATTTATATTTGACAGATGGTAAAATAGCCACAAAGAAAACTGTGAAATGGTTAACAACAGACTATTATTAGATGATTATGATTTTATGGTTGAACTATACCAGATAATTACATTATTACTGATTCTATAAAGGCTTCTATTCAGTATCAAATACACTATCTTGGATATATACACAAGAGAATTTTGCTATTATTATTTTTATTTTTTAAATTTTTTTTAAACCTGTCATGTCCAGCATCTTAGCAAGCAGAATGTGAAGCTGGGTGCAATGATGTGCCAGACACCTTTGCTTTGACAAGTGGGGCTTGAAAGTATATGCCCCTCTTGTTATCTGAGCTTTTTATTTATTTATTCATTCATTTGATTTAAAATTAGGCCAAATCAGACAGGGGTCGAGAAAATACAGAGAGAGATACGAGGGGAAAAAATTAAGTATTATTTTTAAGATAATCAAACATCATTTGATAATCATTCATTTTGACACATTTCACTCTCAAAAGAACAGAAAATACATTCATTAGAGAAGCCACTGGGCAGCTGAATGGAGTCTAATGAGACTAATTTTGCAGAGGGAAGAATCGGAGGTGGTTTTCACAAACATCCTGTCTGATGGCCTATACCGCAAAACCTTAGGGAAACGGAAAGAATTTAAAACTACTTTATCAAGTTTCTCCAGTATTCAAAGGTTGGATAAAAACTTCACAAGGCCAACCTTGGTAATTTATTCTCTCATGTCGGTCTCGTCCCAAGCCCACAGTGTAACAGCCTTTGTCAAACATTTATTCATGGAATTCAGCGTCTGCCCAGTGGATTACATTATTATAAGTGAGTTTCTGGTCAGTGGGTTTTCAGTTCCTTTCCAAGCACAGAGAAATTAACTGAAATCGTCTGTCGTGTTTGATATGTGCCAGATAAGGATTAGGTTGAAAGGGCTAGAGTATTCCTTTAAACCAGTCTTCATCCAAATTACACTATTAATAGGCATTCTCCACAGAAGATCATTCTGTGTTCAGGATTAGGCTCAGTGTTTGCAGCTAACACATACTCACTTGGCAGCCTTTTCATTCAGTACTTTGAGGAAATTGTGGGCAGGGCTCAGGAGCTGGGGTGTGTCCAGAAGCAGACTCTTCAACAGAGCGGAGCCGAGTTCTGACTGGACCGCAGGAATGAGGGCCTGAAGCTCTGTACTCAGGCGGGACAGCGTGCTACTGATGAGGTAAAATTCCTGCGTGGAACACTGATCCACAAAAACAAAACAAAGAAAAACATGAAAACAACAGCCCCCCTCTTTTGAGCATCTAGAAACTGTATGTGCACATTTCTAAACATGTTTACTCCCAGTATGCTCTTATTAATCAAACCTAATGAAGCACAAACTCTTTACAATGAAGATGCAAACTACTCTTCTCCATATTTCGATGCTAGCCAGCTACGTCAAGAGCCAATTAAAGCCTTGCTTGAACTCTGCAGCTGTTTATACACATGTAGCCCATTTCCCAAAGGCATATCTAGCTCACAACCAGTCATCGCAACTAATCATAATGATGTGGGAGAAACACTCCCTCCCTGTGTTCATTAAAATTCAAGAGTGTGATAGCTTCACGTAGGCTGCAGGAAAACATCTCGATGGCATACCCAATGGAATGACTATATGAGTCTAATATACTGGATTACAGACCAGCAGGCCTATTTTTTGTTCTCTTCTTTATATACTTTCTCTGAAGTTATACTTCAATAAGAATGTGACAAGGCCAATAGAACAGGACCCAGAGCTCAAAAGGGATGATTTTGCCAATGCAAAATGCAGCTATTTCTCATATTGTTGTCTAATGGTGTAATGATTTCAGTGCAGTATCAAAAATACTGAAAATATCATTTAGGTTTACATTTATGGCATTTAGCAGACACTTTTATCCAAAGCAGCTTCCATTCCCTAACTACAGGGGACAGTCTCCCTGGAGTAACTTGGGGTTAAGGGTCTTGCTCAGGAACCCAGTGGTGGTATGCTGAAGGTAGGATTCAAACCCATGACCTCTTGGTCCAGAGGCAAGTATCCTACCCACTAGGCCTCCACCACCATATCAAACACTAGAAGAACTAAACGAACCTTAAAACGGTATCACTCAGTTTGTTTTCCCGAGGGTTGATGTCTTTCAGAAAAAGCATGATGTGCATTCTATCAGAGTAAAGTGAGCAGAGAGTGGTGGGACTTATGCATGAACAACAGACAATGAAAAGGTTGAGAAATGAAATCAGAAATAATGCAAATCCATCAGCAATGTAATGTTTCTGAACTGAAAACAAAATCTACTGTTCACTGTTTGACTGACTGACTGTCTGTCTGTCTCATGGATGAGAATGTATTTTTTTGTTTTCCCTTTTGTCTTGACTTCAGGAGTGGAAAGCATGCAGGCTACACAGCTATGTGCTGTTTCAAATTGTGGAGTCCAATCACTGTCGAACATGCAGGAGCCACAGGATTCTGCTCTTGGTATGAAATTCCAGCCAGTGTGCAGTTCCGTACACCGGTGGGGTAAAGAGATGAATGAAGAGCTGGGTAAGGCACAATTCATTGCAATTCTGACCGCTGGACTTCCTGAGCAACAGAGGGGTCTGTTACACTCTACATCACTTTACGTGGTGGATACATCGGGGGGAAATTTCTCCAAGCATGAAAAATTTATGAACTGCATGAGTGATCAGCTGGGTGATATGACGAAAGGAAATGATAGAGTGATTTTTAAAAGTAATGTATTTCATTCTCTTTCTGAAAATATTTCTGGTTTGTGTTTTACATATTTCGAATTTTAATAAAAACATCTCTCCAAGCTGCGGCTCAGAAACAGGACCAAAATAAACCATGGAACGGGTGAAAGTTTAAACCCCTCATTTATAATCAATGAATTATCAAATAAAGAGAAAAGCTTGTGGGTAAAAGAACTAACTGGACATTGGCTACAGAGGGGTAAAAGGAAAGTTCAGTAACAAAATAGCTCAGGGTCTGGAGACAAAATAAGAAGGGTTGAGATTTTTGGTCATTGAGAATATGCTTGGAATGTTTTTCTAAATGAAGGAAATAAATATGATCTTTTAGCAGCTGGTAGCCCAGTTGTTAGGGCATTCACCCTGCAATCAGGAAGTTGTGGGTTCAATGCCCAAGACTGCTAAGCACCTCTGAGGTATCCTTGAACAAGGTACCGTTCCAAAACGCTGCTCCCCGGGCACTGAGGTCCTGGCTGTCCGCTGCTTCACCTGGTGAATAGGTTAAATGCAGTTCACACATGTGGTGTTCACACTGCGTGCTGTGGTGTGTTCACGTATGACAGACGGGTCACTTTCACTTCATATGAGGGTAATATTAATGGGAGACACTTCATATGAGGATAACATTAATGGGAGACAGAAAAAAGCTAATAAGGTAAAGGATTCGAAAGGAATACCCAGAACCCGGGCCAAACATATAAAGAAACGCAAAAAGAGGTTTGGGCTAGGAAGAAACAGAATACATGAGACAATGTGCAAGGAGAAATCTTTCACGAGAAGTCTGTCTTTAGTCCAGTAGACATGGAAAACACAACTCAAAAAAATCCAAAACTAAACCATATTCTTAGAATGATAAATCGTATCACACCTAACGTGTGATTTGTTACAACCCTGATGTTCTACTTTAGCCTGGTTTTCTTAGCGCTCAATCCTTAACCGCTTTATGCACTATCCGAGATGAAACTCTGGCAAGATTTAGTACCAACACAAGGCCTACACCTTGCTGTTATTCTGTTGATTTGATTTCTTTCACGCAGACATGGCGTAAAATGGGATTTGGTCCTGCGGTGCTGAATGACACAGCTGAAATATCCAGGTGATGCCAGGTTGACGAAGACAACCTTTCTCCCTAACTGCTTTTCCAGCATCTACACACCTCCAAACAATGACCATCCGTTTCGCCTTCTTTTCATTACGCTAATAGAGCAATTCAAAGGAAACACACCATTGAGCACTGGCCCCTTAGCCTACCCGACTGATTCTGAAAATGAATGCATCCAAGGAGACATTCAAAAGGAAAAGAAATGAAGCTTTCTAATTATGAGGGCAAAGGGTGGACAACGAGTCTTTGACAGGCTAGCGGAAGTTAGATGTGGAGACAAAACATCAAATAGATTTTTCATTTTCACTTAAGCCTCTGAAACAGATAAAGTAAAGCCAGCACTCACTCAATGTTTGCATCAATTAAAGCCAAGGATATTATCCATCAAGTCTGTTAGACATACATGTTTACATATGCAAGTTATTATTCTCGGTCAATGGCTGGAATTCTTTGATCGGTTAATTACAGCTTCCAATATGGATTAAACTCTATGCATTAAAGGACAACAGAGTGCAAAAAAGGCATATCGGCATAGATTTGATCACAAATCATGTCATGTATTACAGACAAATCCATGGAAATAAGAGCCTCATATGCTCAATCAAGGGACAAATGTACGTTCGAACAGCAGCAAGAAACCAAACTACAAACCTGATACTGTCCAAGTCCCAAAGACACTCTTCCAGAGCTTCGAACAGACATTATAACAAATGACCTCTACCCCAGTTCACTACATTTTCAGGAACTTAGCAATTTGCAGTGTGATCTTACTCTCTAAGCCTTTTTAATGCAGGGGAAATGGTTTGGCATGAATGGTGAATTTGGAACAGGTCCCTGACGCGGTCTGCATGGGGACTGGCTGTTTCTTACAAAGGAAAATAATAACTTCCTAAGTATAGAGCTGGTTTAGCTGCTCTGTGGTGGCATTCTCCTTGGCCCCATGCTGGCATGTTCCAGTCAGATGCCCCAGGCAAATCAAGCGCCCTGGGCAAAAGGCAGATTCCGCTCTTCAACATTTTACCAAAGCACAAGAAATGTGTTTTTCCCAACTATTTCATCTGCGACCACACAGATAAATTTCCTAACACAGCTGCTGCCTGTTTCAGTTTATTTATTCCAGTTGAAGTTTATTTATTTCTCCATAAATGTGATGGTCACGCTCCATTTAATTTTAAATACTTTATCATAACGGCAGCAACATTTTTTTAACGGGTTAGGTATCTGCTATTTTACAATATTTATAGGGTACAGACAGAAGAGGCATCGTAAAGCGTTCTGCTTTGCCAACACACTGGTCCTGCTTGGTCTGCAGTGTTTTCATACTGACATGCTGAATCTGGCCATACCTTTTTGTGGTAGATGCTGCAGAGGCCCCTCTCCAGGTCTGGCAGGCGAGTGAGCAGGGTCTGAATGGAGGGTAATACGCTGGACTCTGAGGACAGGATCTCAGCCACGGCATCCTGACGAGAGTGGATCTCGCTGAGAAGTAGTGGGAGAGAGCCAGGTCACAACAAGGCAGGACACAGATTTCCATGTGGATTTTTTTTTCAGTGTTTGCACATTTGTGACATATATCAGTTTCAGATCTTCAAACTAAGCTTAATACTATCAATCAGTTAAAGACATTTAGTGATTAATCACCCAGATCTGACAACTGCCAACCCTGTCAACTTAAATAGAACCTGTTTAGCTGCGTGAATTACACTAGAAGGTCTAGTGTAGAAAGATGAGAAAGAATGAGATGAGAAACAATGTTATGAAAGGGGTCTGGTCTGGAAGGGGGTTTAAGGCTCTGGGACTACAGTGAAAACTTTAATAGTAGTGAATCTTCCCAGGAGGGGCCAGCCTGCCAAAATTGTTTCTGATAAGGTCAGTGTTTATGATTCCACCATTAGAAAGAGACCGGGCACAATTGTTATCCAAGGGAATTGCTAACCACTGCAAACCAAGGGAAGCAGAAGGATATTTGCAAAAAGGACCCTGATAACCTCCAAGGCTTCCAAAAAAAAAAAACAAAAACTTTTTTTGTACAAGAGGGGTACATCTGGGGTAAAACTAACAGCATGCCATAATAAAAACACAAGCTTGGTGGTGGTAGTGCAATATTTTTGGATAATTGTCGTGCGGCATAACTCAATTGCATTTTAGCTTCATATCATGCACAGATGACTGGACATTCTCCTGCAGGACTTTCTAGAGCAGAGCAAATTCATGCTTCAATTGATTATGACAACTTCCCAAGCCTCTGAAGCATCCCCAAACCATTTTTTTTTGAAGTCCAGATTTGATCCCCAGTGAAATTATGTGGAAGGACCACATTTAAATTTAAGACCACATTACTCATTTAAAAACATTTTGTGGTACTGCTTGACTTATATTACATTTAGCGAGAGAATATGACACCATTTAATGTGACATGCAAAAACAGTGGAAATCTGACAAATACCTTTTATGTGTGCCTACATTTATAGCATACCATAAGGAATAACTAACCAAGCAAAGAATTCTACACCTTTTATGACAACTAAGGGCTTGTATACTTGCATGCAGAACTAAACTCACTGCGCTCTCTGGTGCCTTTAGATTACATTGTTCCTAATAGTCACAAAATGAGGTTAGATAATGTGAACAAATATACTGTTCTGACCACACAACCAATCCTATTAGCAAGAAACCAAGAAGATGGATCAAGAAATGTCTTTCTTTTCCCTTGATTTGCAATACTATTTCTTTATGACTCACTCATATGTTCACATTGTTTAGAAGCCAATTTCAGTTTGATATGAGGTTTGTTTCAGCAGAAGATTTTGAAAAACAACTACTAAAATCCCATTAAGCAGTGTTATGGCAGAAAAGGACTGGTCATTCTTTGGGGACAATTGCAAAACATAAATTTTGGGAAACTAAACATTAAGTATGTAACTTCCTTTTTGGAGACAAGAACACAAATACATCATGAGGGATAAAATCTCAATTTGGAGGGAAAAGTGAAAGGTCATAAATGAAGGTTTTATAGAAAGTTTAAGCCCCAATAAAAGCAAGCTGGGCTTTACTCATGTCTACAAATGGCAGAGTTCTCCAGTAAGCCACACAGGCAGACCTCTTTCCAGATGCAATGAAAAGACAGCTGCGTGAAATATTTTGCAAAGCAAATGGCTGGAAATTCATTTCTGCATAAACAGCTCCTAAAATGTGCCTAACCTTCCCTAAGCCATAATAATAAATACAAAGAGTCTCACTGAAAATCAACTTAAAACAGAAATCAGATATTTGAATTCTGTAAAGTGAAGCATTCCCAAATAAAATCAGTATCAGGGAGAGTTTCAGTGCCAGTTGTTTTAATTTTTTTTTGCTCAATAACAAGTAGGGGTGGGAGAAGGGGTGGTGAAACATGATAGTGTTTACAACAATTTTTTCTCACCCAGCGGTGACAATTAAAATAAGATGTTTTAGAGTTCGGAAAAAGTCACTACACTTAATTCAAGGTTTTGCCAATTGAGTCATTTGTTTGTAGTTTATCAATCAGTTCTTGTACGAATGATAAAATGGCTGGAGCCAGTACCTATTATAATTAATATACGTTGATATTTGATTTTTGAAACAGCTTTGACGTAGTCACAATGTTGTAATGCTCCAGTTCATGTGTTGTGAAGGATGTTAAGTGGGGCGGTATGTTATCATTATTGTGATAAATTATGTCCCAATAAACTTTTCTGTGTAAAGGTACTGAAAAAACATCTACAACACTGAATGTATCATTATAAAGAACTGCATTGATTAAATTACAGAGTGTCTGTAAACAACAACAACAAACTTTCATATGGAGTTGGTCCCCCTTTGCAGCTATAACAGCTTCCACTCTTCTTGGAAGGCTTTCCACAAGAGTTTCTATGGGAATTTGTGCCCATTCATTCTGTAGAGCATTTATGAGGTAAGACACTGATGTTGGTTGAGAAAGCCTGACTCACAATCTCTGTTCCAGTTCAAAGGTGTTGCATGGGATTGAGGTTCAGGGTTTGAGTTCTTCCACATCCTCATCCAGCCATGTCTTTATGGACTGGGGAACAGTCATGCTGGAATAGAAAAGGTTCTTCCCCAAACTGTGTCTACAAAGTTGGACGCATGGCGTTGACCAAAATTGTTGGAAGCCTTAAGATTGCCCTTCACTAGAAGTAAGCTTGCATATATAAGCTGCGAGGGGTCTGTGGTGATTTTCCCTGCCCGTTTCCTGGTTCTTGAACAGTACAGGTCCTGGATGGAGGGAAGGGGGGCACCGATGATCTTT
>JBBIGA010093903.1:0-11188 GCA_037576975.1 Alestes dentex | reverse complement strand
ATGTGCTTTGTTCTGCATAAATCATACATACAATATTCCTCTGAAGCTGGTCAAAAGAAGCTTACAATTCTGATCATATGTGTGTATATGGATGTACATATATGTATGTGTATATGTATGTGTGTATATGTATGTATGTATGTATGTATGTATGTGATCAGAATTGTAAGCTCCTTTTAATCAGTATGTGCTTTTCATTATGAGAATATTTGAGTTGTAGTGTGATGTTTTGTGTTTGTTTCTGACCCCTGGTGACAGACTCTGCGGCTGATGGCGTTAAAACATTATGAAGAGGAGTTGCAGAAGTGCACCGCTCATGCAGAACCACCTCTGCCTTCGATCAGCTGCAGGCTGGACCAGGAGGAGCACTGGTCTAGAGCGGACTCAGACTCTCATTCATCCGGGCTGGAGGGCTCAGAACTGCAGTCTGGAAATAAAACTGGAGGGGACAATGCACACCCTGCTGGTGAAGTGCACTGGGGGAAAAGGCACTTGTTCCTACCCCCGTCAGCTCAGATTGTGAAGCGGCCACGAGTGGACCCTCCTGGGCCAACCGTGACTGGAGATGAGGACATTTCCGACGCTGAAATTGAAACATACATTCGCTCACCAGAAGAGGTCAAGAGGTTTTTAGAAATGAAGAAAAAACTGGAGGAGCATTGATTTTTTTTTTTTTTTTCAGGTTTCCCAAGCAGGGCTGTTTCATTTATTTATTTATTTCAGTTTTGTTATAAATTTTGTCTGCTGTTATTTGTTCCACGGATCCCTCAAAATGATACTTTGTACTAATTTATCAGTTGCATAAAATATACACTTTAGAGCATTCCTTGTAAGATTTGTTGTAATGGAACAGATCTGGACACTGCAAAGTGACACTGTTTAATGTCCACTATTATAGAAACAATATTAATCTATTGTATTAATATATTGTATTATAGAAGCAGTGAGTGTAGCCCTTCAGTTAAATACAGCTTGTAAGGGCCACTTGGCAGCAACTGGTGCCCCTCATCACTCTATGCAGAATCAAATGCATAACAAATAAACAGTTATTCAGGTTATTCTATAAGCCACATTTTAGCAGTAGTAGCCTAAAAAATCAGTTTTTATGTTGGATGGTATCAGTTGCTTTAGATTCACAGGTAAACCAGCACCAGCATGGGGCAGCTGGTGCTGGTTAGTGGTTAGGGTGTTCGCCCTGCAATCAGGAAATCATGGGTTTGATTCCCAAGACTGCTAAGCACCTCTGAAGTACCCTGAACAAGGTACTGTCCCCACACACTGCTCCCCAGGCGCTGTGTTCCTGGTTGCCCGCTGCTTCACTTGGTGAATGGGTTAAATGCAGAGGAAGAATTTCGTGCTGTTCACACTGTGTGTTGTCGTGTGTTCACGTATGACAGAAGGGTCACTTTCATCATCCTCATACCAAACTGTCCAGGTTCAAGGAAGGGACAGTGTAAATGTACCTTTAACACTACAACAGGGACATTAAGGTCTAATTTTGAATCTTAAATTATTTAAAAAGTACTTTACCTTCACTTACCCCGTACATATTCCGAACTATCTTAGATAGTGGTTAGACAGCTGGTGGCTTAGTGGTTAGGGAGTTACCTCAGCAATCAGGTGGTCATGAGTTTGAATCCCAGGACTGCTAGTGGCACCACTGAGGTAGCCTTGAGCAGTATACCATCCCCACACACTGCTCCCTGGGCGCTGTGTTCCTGGCTGCATGCTGCTTCACTTGGTGAATGGGTTAAATGCAGAGAGAATATTGTGCTGTTCACACTGTGTGCTGTGGTGTGTTCACATATGAACACTTTACCCATGAAAATAAATATAGTTTTGAGGCAAGGCGTACTGAGTGGAATCTGGGACGGTTCCTGAAGACCTCTGAGGGCCCCCAATGAAAAGGAAAACTGTTTGTACAGTTTTGTTTTGTGTACCTCTCAATTTTCTCTCTGAGCTTCCTCTTCACTGAGCTGCTGTTTCTATTCAGCCCAAAAGAGCAGCATTGATCAGTTCCTGATCTGTTTACTCTGTAAAAGGTCTCGTTAATTAAGACCAAGTGGTTTTGAGATTGATCCCCGCTCGCCGCAGACAACCTCATCACTGTTTGACTTTGTGAATATCTAGTTTGATTATAATTTGCATTTCTGACCTCAGAATAAATGCACTGGCCTTCATGAGCGCAGTAATTCATTTGAACGTCAACATGTTAATTGCTTCATCAGATTAAGGGCAGCATCTTGGGTTTTTTTTTTTATAACGTCTGGTAAAAACTAGGTTGCACAGACACAAAAATACTAATATCTGACCAATCATAGTGTTGTGCGTTGCCATGGCAGCAGTGGAGTAGTGCAGTCATCTCGTTAGTCTGATTCGTCTCATTCATCTGATTTATAATGTCTCAGTTTATTTTCCTGGTCCTCTTTAAACCTGGCTGAACTTGCCGTTATTGCACTGACAGTCCTACTGCGGATTTCTGATTAGTCAGGAGACTTGTTTGGGTAACCAATCGGCGTGATCATTCAAAATGAAGTGTAGGATAAGAGTAACGTAAAGTACTAGTATCGATATCAGAATCAGTAAAATACATCGATACATGCAAGTAGGAAAGTGCATCACTGAAATTTCGGGCAAACAAAATGCTGATTCCTGCTTATAGTGTCAGTCTCCATGGCAATTGACGGGACTGGAGTGGATTGTAGAATGTCTTTAATGTCACTGAAGGTAATTTGATTTGCAAACAGTAGTTAACACAACACATACAAAACACTAAATAAATAACTAAGCAAGTAAGTCATGTATAAACAAGTTTTGTATACACATATATACATGTATAATGTAAAGAGCACGATTCATATTCAGTATGTGGCAAATTAAAGTGGCATTGAGAAATAAAACACTAAGAATGCATGAGCACCAGCCTCTTTGCACCAGCCTCCCCTCTGTGTAAACGCTCAGGCTCCGTCCACACGTTTTTATAAAAACACATAGTCAAGAGCAGGACAAATCATCAGGCTGCAATATAACCCTAACCCTGCTGGCCAATCAGAAGCCCAAAAAAATGGATTACCTAAATAGGGTCTTGTCCGAAACCAGTGACGCTGGTGGCAGGGTCTGCGGCGGTGTCCCAATAGATAAAAGACCTTCTCCTGCCCACGTCCCTAATTCTGACTGATCTGATGTTTAGGAGACTGTGGCTCCAGATCAGGAGAAGTCAGGACATAAAGGAAGCTTATTGGGGTGCTGTACATGTTGTGGGGGTGTTGAGTGTAGTGGTGACCTCTGAGACCCCTTGGTTCCTCAGTGCAGTGGGAGAGGAACTGTAGATGTGTAGAAATGTCCTGTTAGCAGGTTTGAGAGCAGCATTGATTTGGCTCCGCCCACCATCAAACAAAATTTTCCTATGTAAACCAATGAAGTAACGGACACACTAACGGTACAAATATGCAGTTTTTTCATTTATACGGAAACAAAGAAAATGTTCCTGAACATCTTTACCCACAAGGTCCGTTTTCAGTCTCTCAAAACACTGTTTACAAGTGGACAAAAGGCCCAAACGCAACAGAAAAGTTTGCGAGTCCAACACAAGTCAGTAAGAATTCTTCAGCATAATACAATGCCATAATACAGTCCCTTAAATGAGAGCATGTTCATAGTGGTAGTAGTGGTATTAAACAGCAAAGTTATTCTATGATGTAGTACCCTTCTCAAATGACTACAGACAATGGAAACAAAATTTGAAAAATAAATGAAATAGTATAAGTTAAACAAGACAAACCAAAACGTGAATAACTGAATATAGTGACTTAATAACATTACAATATATTGTTACATTAGGCAGATGCTTTTATCAAAAGCAGCTTACAACTGAGGAAACACTCAAGCTTTAGGACTATGGGAGAACCAGAGGAGGGTTCTTTGTGCTAGATATTTAAATAGAGCATAGTGTAAGATGCAAAGCTTATTCAGATAGATAAACAAGTGTGATTTAGGACACATAGTGCTTCTGGAGACAAGATGCTTGAAGAGGTTCTTGAAGATTGAGAGTGATTCCCGTGCTCTGGTAGCCCTCTGCAGCTCGTTCTTCCAGCTGGAGGTTAAAATAATAAAAATAAAACAGTAAAAGAATGAAGATCAGATATAAAAGTGCAGGCTGTGTGATGGGAAGGTGGTTAGAAGTTGAAGCTGGTGGAGTGACACCTTTAATGATCTTAGTCCTTGAGGTCTGTCTGGTGTAGAAACTGACGTTCCTGGTCTTGGCCTCTTCAGTGTCACAGCACAACACCAGCATTGGCGGAGTGGTTGACTGAGATGCCGATACGGCGGTTGCAGGTAAATATCTTGCGCAGCTCGGCGCGGAAGCGGTCATGGAGCCAGGCATAGAGGAACGGGTTGCAGCAGGATGAACTCATGGCGCACAGGTGGCACAGCAGCTGGATCAGTAGGAAGTGGCGCTTGTCGATGAGGCGGATGTCGATGTCCCGTAGCACATTGAAGACGTGGATGGGCAGCCAGCACACGCCAAATGCTGCCACCACCAGAAACACCAGACGGAAGATCTTACGCTTCTGGGCTCGCTGCGCTTTGGCCTGATCTCGCGTCCGGTGACCTGGCGCCACACAGTTCCGCAGTTTAACAGAGATGCACAGGTAGGACACACATACGGCGGACAGTGGCAGGACGTAGGTGACCAGCAGGGTGCTGTAGGCGTAGGCCAGTCTCTCCGTTTCTTGACCCAACCAGAACTCCTCGCAGATGGTCAGATCTTCTCCCTCAAACTCCACGTGGTAGGTGTGTGCCACGGCTGGAGCCACCAGCACGCAGGACAGCAGCCAGATGCCCAAGAGGATGTACGCACATGCAGCCATGGAGATGCGCTTCTTCAGAGGATGCACTGTGGCATAGTACCTGTGGAGACAACAGCAGGATGTCCGTTCACAAGAGGAACAAGCGGAAACTCTGGGACAGTCTTTTAATTTCCTTTCAATGGCTTCTCTTTATTAACGACAAGAAAATACTGAAAATTCGGACACGTACATCTGAATGCCAGCTGTCATGCTTACTTTAGTCAGGTGTTTGGTGGGATTGCTGTGTTTTTACAGTGCAACAAAAACTTTGGGCAAACGGTGACACTGGGTATTCTGAGGGGTTGGGATGTGGTTCCTAGGTTGTTGTCACCCTTTGGGGAGTGGCTGAGGGTAGGTGGTGTTGGTGTGGTTTGTGCCACATGCCTTACAGGATGGACTACTTTCCATTTTAGAAGAGTGAAAGGAGCATGGGTAGATTCACTAACTCTTTCAGAAGCTGAAATCGCTGATCCCTGTGTCATCTGAAAGAGGTTTAGTCGCTGGAACACTACAGTGTTTGTTTATTTGTGTTTATTTGTGGTTTATAGTGTTTTACTGGGAAAAAGAAACACTCACTGGGCACTGAATATTTAAATTGATGTTTGGTATGAGTTTGTGAAAAAGAGCTGGAGAAAAGCAGCAGGGCACTGGCAGTCTGAGAAGATTTACTTCATTTTTACACTGTTCTCTATTATATGGTTTGTATTACTATCACATTTAGTTTTTAACTGTGAAGTGCTGTGTACTGTAGCATTATTGTTGTTATAATTATTATTATTATTATTATAACAACACATAATTTTTTTTTATCTTCTTGGGTGTAACATTCTTTATATTTCTGCTTTTAGACACACTATTCACGTTTGTTTTGCTTCCTGTTCTATAGATGGTACCATGATTTTTGGCTCTTAAGTTGTTTTATTTATTATTGTTTTTATACTCTGCAAAGTTCCCCAAAGTGGGGCCAAAGTTGACTCTCAAGAGTCGCCATAACCCTCCTGTTTGCACCATAACCCTCCTGTTTTGGTTCTTTAAATACCTGATAGGTTTGAGTGCTGATGAGTGACATCACAACAAGGGGGAAAAGTGGGCGTGGTCTCTGACTTTATTCCCACATCACTAATACTGGCACAAACACGTAAAGGTGAGACTTTTTACTTAAACCTGATTGGACTTTAATATGGTTGTTTATTGTAAATTTAACAAACATTCGTCCTCAGTCTTGCAATGAATCCCAGAACAAAGTTTCTTCAGGTTGCTTTGCTGAAGTGACCTTAAGGAAGTCAGAGGAATACACTTCAGACCAGGACTGGGAAACTGAATCCTCTGGCTTGGACAGAAATGGTAACACCTCCACCCAAACACACACAACTCCATCTGCGGCTCTTTCTTCTGCTGCCAGTCTCCAGCTTATCTCTGAAACATCGGCATGTGGAGCAGATGCTGCTCGCCCTGAAAACACTTTCAGATTCCCGTTTCCTGAGAGACAGCAGGAATTTCAAGGGATCTTTTCATCTTAGCATTCTGACTCTCAATTAAACTGAATGATGCGTGATAGTGAGGGCCACCCAACCCACCCAGAGACAGAGAGAGAGAGAGGACAGTTCACGTTTATACTGAGTTATGGGGGAGAGGAAAGACCACTCCGGGGATCAAATTTGTGATTTCAAACATTTACAAGCCTCCAGTCATATTCTAAACTCTACATGTTTTTTTGATTTTCTGAATGTAGTTTTGTTTTCAAATATACATTTGATCTTTTTTGTTGTTTTGTTTATTGTTACAGAAGGCATTTATTTAAGTTGACATGCTAGGATCACCAAAGAGGTCTGTCTGTTATTGTGATATTTTATCCAAATTGTGATTTTAAAATTCCTTTTTTAATTGTGACATTAAACTTGACATTATTTTTTCTTAATTTTTGTAGCTGTGCACTTCTATTTCTATTGTAAATGTAATTTTATTTCTACACTTCCTACATTTCTGCACTTCTATTTCTATTGTAATTTTTTAAATAAATATTTCAGTAGTTGTTTATTATTTAGAAATTGCTGTGCTAAAACTCCCTTTATTAAGGTGACTCAGAAAAGTTCTTTGGCTTTTACGTTTTGATGGACTCAACTCACCTGTCAACAGCAATGACCGTGAGCGTGAAGACGGAGACGTAGACGGTTACAGGCTGGACAAGGAACACCAGGTAACACATGAAGCGTCCGAAGGTCCAGCCATGGGGGTTGAAGGCGTAGGCGAGTGTGAAGGGCACACAGGTCACGCACATCAGCATATCTGAGAAGGCCAGGTTCCCGATGAAGACGTTGGTTACGTTGTGCATCTTGCGCGAGCGGCAGATGACGTAGATAAGCAGGTAGTTTCCGGAAACACCCACCAGGACCACCAGCACATAGCAGGGAACGATCAGCGGCTTAAAGGCCTGCAGCAGCTCCACGTCTGCAAACGGGTAGCTCTGATTGGCCGAGCTGTTCTGATCCACCGTCACTTCATACACACGACCACTGGGGGGCTCCACACCACCGCTGCCCTCCATACTGTTGCTGGTTCTGCCTGATGGATTCATCATATATTAATTAGAGATATTATTTAAATATGACTCTAATATTTGCCTAAAATGTGAGAATTCAGAATCAAACCTAAAAACGAAGTCAGTGATAAAAAATTACAGGCAAAAGGTTTCAAGGACTAAAGCCTTTAGCTTTTTAAATGTCTGTGTTTACAGAAAACTGTCGTACAGTGTCAGAAACTGCATTATGTTTCTGTCAATTTATGACCATTTTCTATAAACACAGACATTAGAAAAGCTCGGCTGCACCTCCAAAAGCGGTTTGAGGGATCAGATTTATTCATATGGGTGTGAAATGTCTGAGCATTTGTAATGAGGCCGCAGTGTTTTTTTACATTGCGAGGCAGCCCCCCCCCACTAACTGCAAGAGGAGCCGAGGAGCACCTTAGTGACCTTTGCTCAGAAAAGCTCAGGCAGCAGCGCTCAGGCTACTTAAAAGATCAGAGCTGAATTTCCTTAATGGAGGTGCCGATGAGTCACACTGACGAACAGTAATTTCCCCCATTATTAAGTGCTTAGAGTGTGTTTAGTGTGAAATACTCTGTCTGAATTGTTCATAGTGGAGGTGAATGGATCCAGACATCTGCCTCTAA
Source organism: Alestes dentex (assembly GCA_037576975.1). NCBI lineage: Eukaryota > Metazoa > Chordata > Actinopteri > Characiformes > Alestidae > Alestes > Alestes dentex. The sequence continues at coordinate 3,167 of JBBIGA010093903.1, read as the reverse complement.
AAGCTGCTCACAGAAAGGTATTTCATCAAATGAAGTGGAATCCTCAGATGTTTTTTTTTTAAATATAACTTATTCATTACAAAAATATAAAAGGACATTTCACAACCTAAAAACATTGTGATTACAGAAATCGATAACAGAGACCTACAGCAAAAAATAATCAATTTTAATTGCTTTAAATTTACCTTATCGTCTTATTCGTTTTTCATGTTGTGCATCCTGTATAATTTCGAATAAATACATAAAATACATGGAATTATATGTAGATTTATAATCAATAAATAAAACCCTCCTGAAGTTTACCAGCCCCAAACTGTCTTTGTTATCTGCTATTAATTCATTCATTCATCACAATCTGATTTGTATCTTAGCAACACTGCTGGGTGTTTATGAACATCTGTATCTGTCTAAATGCTTTTCTATTAAAACATATTCACTAATAATGGTTACTGGTATAATAAGATACTGGTAATATGATAACTGGTATACTGGTAATAATGGTTTGCTAATAATGAATAAAATGCTTATCAGTCACTAATAATGAATCAAACACTTATCTGTCACTGATAACAAATCAAACACTTATCGGTCACTAATAATAAATGTAACACTTAATGGTCACTAATAATCAAACACTTATTACAACTATTAATGAATCAAACACTTATTGATCACTACTATGAATGACACACTTATTGATCTCTAATAATGAATGAAACACTTATTGATCACTAATAATGACCCAAACAGTTATCGGTCACTAATAATGAATCAAACAGTTATTGGTCACTAATAATGAATCAAACACTCATTGATCACTATTAATGACCCAAACAGTTATCGGTCACTAATAACGAATCAAACAATTATTGGTCACTAATAATGAATCAAACAATTATTGATCACTAATAATTAGTGCTGGGTACATTAACACGTCACGTTACTGCATTATTTGATTAATGGCGACATTTATTTTATCATGCGTTGACAAAGTTTTTTTTAAGTACTCATATATTAAGTTAAGTTCATTTTTCTGTGCTCGGCTGCTGCTGCTCCTGCTCCCTGATAAAAGAAAAATGTTTCTGCTGGTACCTGTTAAAAAAAAAGAAAACAGATTTTTAAATGTGACCTTGCTCGGAAGGTGCCTGATATACTGATCTGATCGTGGCTCTCAACCAGGGCGCCGGTGTTCTGATGATTTATGCTGCCTTGTCGAAAAATGCTACCGTAGTGCAAATCGATAGCAGAGTCTATCGATTCATGCTGCCCTGCCGAAAAATACTCCCTTAAAGTTTATACAGTTTATAGTCAGTTTTTTACACTGATAAGGATAAGAAATAGACAAATAATATGCATAATCAGAGAAAATATATTTTATTTAAAATAGTTCTTTATAAGCAGTGATTCGATTCATGCTGCCTTGTCGAAAAATGCTACTTTGAAGCTTATTCAAAGCTATAATGATTCAAGTGCCCATGCTCTGGACTCTGAGAGTAACTTGTTTTCTATAACAAACTAGATAAAACGTGAATGCCCTGCAGTGGCAGATTACATTAATGTTTAAGTTGAGATTTACAGAAATATTTGAGCAGCAGCTGTGTAACTGTGTTAAAGCACCTTATTTGTTTAAAGTGTTTGCAAACCAAATGCTATTGCACTTTTGTTCATATAGCAGTACAAGTGCACAATACACCACTTACACCATACACCATTCATTACTGAATTTTGCGTATAACAAAGCAATTAATTAAAGTTTTTAATCATTGCCCAGCATTTATATATATATATATATATATAATATTATTTATTGTAATATATTATTTATTGTAAGCATACTTGTTATATTTATCTGCAGATCTATAATGTTAATGTAGCCATATATCACACACACACTCTCGCCTTTAAACATCACCTCATCAGCACCTTATTCTAACATTTACACTTTCTGCTTTGAGTCAAACCTGCAGTATAACTGCAGTACATACATTTATAAAATGATAATAATTATATTTTTTATGAAATTATTCCATACCTGAAATCTCCATGATTCAGCCCGAGTGTGATCAGATGGAACTCCAGATCTCCACAGCACAGAGAACCCGGAGTCCTGGAGCTTTTAACACTTCCGACTCCTGCTCACACACAATTAGACAGAGCAGGACACACACACACACACACACACACACACACACTCACACACGCACACACACACGCACACACACTTACACACACACACACATGCACATGCACACATACACACACACACACACACACACACACGTACGCACACACACACACACGTGCACATGCACACATACACACACACACACACACACATGCACACATACACACACTTGCACACATACACACACACACACACACAGGCACACACACACTCATCTTATCTCTGTAAGCCCTTCCACTGCAGTACTGCCTCAACAACTCAACAACACATCCCTACTCACCACACACACTCTCACACACACATACATTCATATACGCTGCTGATGTAAACCACTGCTGATTAACTGCCACTAATTTTATCTGATAACTGAAAATATGAATAAAACAGAATAAACTAGAATATTGAGCTGCTTTATTCTGGAACAGGTCTCAGTTAATCCTCACTCCCCCGGGAGACTCTTCGATCACATGTGGCGTCAATAATCAAAGGTCGGTGCTTTTTCAGAGCAGAGAGACATTGTTCATGAGTCACTACTCCATTCAGGGGCTGTTTCTACCCCCCTTTCTCTCCCCCCACTGTAAAACTGTTCCACACACATTAAAGTGCAGATTTACTGCTAAATCATGCACCCGCATATCTGCATTTGTTTGATCTCTTCCATGGTCAACTATTTTTAGTACTGATTCTGTGCATTTCTCCCCCTGCCAGACTTTATATTGCTACTGTGCTCCATATCACTCACAACCTCGCGTTTTATGTTGTTTTATGTCACTTGTATTTGTTGTATTTATTGTAGGGATGCACCAAAATGATTTTTTTGGATTGGAAGCGAAAACTGAAAATGAGGAAACACTTGGCCGAAAACCGAAACCGAAAACCGAAATAAAATATTATTATTAAATTATTATTATTAAAAGAATAAATCTGTTACAAAACTATGAAAATATTTATTTAGCATTCAAACAATGCACAATATAAAATA
>JBBIGA010093892.1:0-11188 GCA_037576975.1 Alestes dentex | reverse complement strand
GAGACAGAGAGACAGAGAGAGAGACAGAGAGAGAGACAGAGAGAGAGACAGAGAGAGAGAGGGGAGAGGTGGGGGGGGGCAGGGAGGGGAATTTTGATTACTCACCTCTGTAGAACAGTGACACAAAAAGTACAGCTACGCCCAAGAGTATCTGGTCAAAAACACACACACACACATTCATTCTCAGGCAAGGAGGCCTAATCCCACATCCAGGAACACACACAAGACACCAGTGTGGGTGCACAATTGAGCTTTATTTAAACTGAAGGCAAAACAGTTCTATAAGCATAAACCAAAATCCCCCACCACTGAAATAAGCCATGGTCTCTCTCTGTACCTCTCTCTTACTCTTTCACTTTTGTCTCTTGCCATTCTTTCTCTTCTCTGGCTGCTCTCTCCACTATTGGAGAGCCCGTGTTTTAAAGAGTCTTGTGCTCCCTTAACCTGTGAGGCTGTTCCACCTCCTCGCCCCACAATATATACCCCCCCCCCCCACACACACACGTACATATACATATTAAGGGACGAAAGTATTGAGCCGGCTGAAAATCACACCAACAGGGACATTGCATTCAAATACAGCATTATTTCTGTGCTTACATTAATGCCAGTGGAGGTTTGGAGTGTTGGAGACAATTATGCACCATGGACCTCAGCAGTCATTGACCCCGCTCTGTGCTGGCACACAACTATACTCAGTACACACTTGTGGACACACTCAAGCCGGACTGACCCACCTGTGTAAGTGTTCTAGTGAAGGTGACAGGTTCTCTTGTTTTGCTTGTAGGATGTGGGGGAACAGTATAGGAGATGAAGGTGCTGAGGCTTTCGCTGAAGCGCTGAAGAACCACCCGAGCCTGACTAACCTCAGGTGAGGAAGTGTTTGTAACAAAGACCATGAGGAACCTCATATAAATACAAGTCCACAGGTGCTGCTGATTGTGGCTTATTAACAGAATAACCGGCCTCTGCTTAGTCCTGCCGTTAGTCCCTTTGCTGGCTTGCACTGGTAATGGCAGCCCCACAAACGGCCCTGTTTTAGCTTTTATAAGCAATACAAATTATTTTAACAGAAGTGGTTCACTATTAGGCTTATAACACATAGAGAAAGAGCTGAAAGAGTTTTTGCTGTATTGTTGAAATCTTTAATGTTGAAATCTTTAAGGCAACCTTTTATTTATATATATATATATATATAAAAAATGTGCATTACACAACAATATATATATATACATATATGATTGATATTTATGATTGAATGTCCTTGTTGTTGTCAGTCTGTCAGCAAATGGTATCTCCTCTGTGGGCGGAAGCTGCTTGGCCAGAGCGCTGAAGGAGAACTCCAGTCTCCATATTTTCTGGTTGGGCTCAAATTCCTCTCTTCAATTATCTTGCTCTTAACAAGCTTGAGATGGTTACTACATTCCTAGAAACATTGCCATTTACACTGTGCTAAAAAATATCTTGATTCAGGTTGATTCAGAATAAGATTTCGGATGAGGCAGCACCAGACCTGTTTGAAGCGTTAAGGAGCAACTCGTCACTCACACACCTCATGTAAGACACATCGTTTTGATAAATGAAGCTAAAATACCTGAACTGCTTCTGGTCTGCTAATTTTGTCCTGGTGTTCCTCAGTCTGGTCCAGACAGGACCTCGCCTTTACAGTAAGGGGTGTTTGTTTTGTTAAATCTCGCCAGGTTAATCGATAATCAGATGACCGTCAGAGGAGCGAAGCAGGTGTTTGAAGGTCTGGCAAGCAACACGTCCTTGAAAGAAATTGTGTAAGAGCTGAACAATCAGCACCTCCCACCAACATCTCACCTCAGTGTCCAGATAGAAACCAGAGATTTGGGTCCAGAGAGTTAAAATCCTTCAGAGGATTTGCTCCAACTGACTTGCTTCTCTAGGTCTCTCTCTTTCAAGGCCCAGTTTACTTTGTATGACTTTCGGCTGTTCCCAAATGAAAGATGACAATCGTGAAGTAATCACATTGATTTTTTGGTCATGGTTCCTAAACATTGGTTCACACATTATATTGAATATTATATCTACACAGCATACACACCATCGTACGTCTACCCACCTACACAGGGACTGTTATAAGATCTAAGAAGGCACCTGAATTCTGCTTATATTGCTTATTGATTCTGGTTCTTATTGATTCTTCATTTTGATTCCATACAAATATAAAGACAAATGTTTAGATAACAGAAATATCTTTATCCTGAACATTCTGAATGTCCCAACAGCAATGGCAGTAAATTCTTGTGCAGAATAGACTGTTTGATGTGTCTTTACGTCTTCACAGCATGAAAGGAAACCAGGTGTCTGAGGAGGAGGAGAAGCTGTTCGCGAGCGAGAAACGGCTTCGCTTTCACTAGGAAAGGTTAGACAAGTACCATCTTCAGGAGACTGACCCCTTGTGGCCATCCAGAAATGCACACAGACACGCTCATTTTTTCACTGTATTTCAAATGATTTTTTAATATCATATTTCTGTACAGATTATTTTACATAAATGGAATGATGTCACACCATACTTTTGTATCTAAATCATTAAAAAATGTTGGCTGTACATGTGAACCTCAAGGTCACACAATTTATTTATCTTTCTTTGTATTTTTATCACATCTGAAGTATCCTCCAGCCCAGCCTGATTAATCCCACCCAGCTAGAGATCAGATCAGGCCTAACGTGGTTAAGCGCTACAGAAGACACTGAGATATTTGAGAAGGTAGAGGATAAATCAAGGCTCAGATTAGACTCTTCAGTAAAGCAGCAAAATATTATTAAGGGCGGCTCAATACCACTTTATCATATCTAATCCTGATATGGATCCTCCAGTATCCGTTGATACTGATATTAATCCAATCTTTTCTCTCTTTTCCACAAATAATCTGTTAATAACACATCTACTGAACCTGAAACAGCTCCCCGCTTCTTCTAGAGGGCACTGTGTGTTAAAATTCCAATTTCTTCACCCATATGGTTGAAGTTCAGGAATCTGTATTTTAAGTGGACTATGTAGGAAGCAGGGAGCCATTTGGGACGCAGCCATGCAGCTTGTCTGTGTTACTCGTGTCCTCATCTGTGTGTCTCTCTTTCCCGTGCGTCAAGTTTAGTTCAGCACTTGTGGAATTATTCAGAATTTTTCTGATATCACATCCAATGAGTATCAGATTGGCACAACCCAAAGTATAATATAATAACAATGTGCAGCATTAAAGGAAATGGCATTACACAGACATGAATTTCTGTATTGCTCTATGCACATCTGTCAAGTCAACACCAATGTCCAGCTGTAGAAAGATGACCGTCCCACCCAGTGATCTGTTGGGAGAAAGCTAGAAAAGTTTTTATCTCTCAGACTTCCAAAATAACCTGCTTTTACTCTGCCACGCATGAACCTGCACTGCAGACACACAAATCCCTCTCTGAACTCATGTTGCGTGCGAATCTGAACTCACGTTGCATGAGAATCTGCCCTTGTAGGCAGAGAATAAATATGTTACTTCAAGAAGAAAACCGTGTGTACATTTTACAGGTAAACTGCAAAGTCCCACAGAATACATTTCAAGTTCTCCAAAATTGGACGACACACAGGCAAGGAGCTACAACATGGTGAAGAGATCCGGATTATCTGAGCCAAGATTCACAAATGACTAAATCTAGACGTGATCTCTGTGGCCATAAAGTACTGAAAAGCACTAGGAACTTTTGGGTTCACATCAAAAATTCTCACATGAGCACTGCCAGATTTTGTCTCACACCAGAAATTCTCACGCGAGCACTGTGAGTTTTGGAGTTCACACCAAACTTCTTACGTGAGCACTAGCAGTTTCTGCATGCATGCCAGAAATGTTCACATGAGCACTGCCATTTTTCGCGTGCACACCTGAAATTCTCTCGTAAATACTAGGTTTCACTGGCAAAACAGGAATTTTAATGGGTGTTGTCTGGTGTGTACTCATGTTCTTTGCACACAAATATTTTCTCATAAACACAAACTAATTCACCTGAACTTTTTTGTTGCTGTTTTGTTTTGAAGTCCCATTATAGGCCCAGTTCCTATGAGCCCCGTATGATCACTTGGAAAAGAGAACTAGCCCATCCTCAGTGGGGTTAGCATTCTCCACGGTGGGGTTTAGCATTCGTCACAGTGGAATAGCACTCGACACAGTGTGTAAGCATTCTCCACAAAGGGTTCAACACTCACCACAGTGGGTTAGCACTCTTCACAGTAGGTTTAGCATCCGCCACAGTGGGTTAGCACTCTCCTTGTTGAATTAAGGCTCCACATTGTGATAGTTCGCTACTATTGCAACACCTTTCCCCCTTTCCCCGTCTGACATTGCTACAAGCCTTGGGATGTGAGAGTCTTTTGGGATGAAAACGTCTTTAAGTGACAGGTAGGGGGCGGGGCATTTCAAATCTCAGACTATTTGGTTCTAGGTCTCCTCAGTGTGACTGATGTAGGATGGGTGGAGCCAACAAAGATAGGAGCTCCGTCCTCCCTTTGGCTTCACCACCTCCGCTGACCACCCCTTGGAATCTGAAGAAGAAGGCACTAGCGGACACAAGTCAAAGAAGGTGCTTTAGAGGAATAATCCAGCGTTTTTAAGCCAATCTTTGCTGCGTACGGTCGATTAACATGGACAATTTATAATAGCAACATAGGGCAATCTCCACAAACAGGTATTAATAGGATACACTGTAAACACATTTAACTGGTTCTTTCCTCAATGGGTCTAGAGGTCCAGAGAGAAAAAGCATTGGGGGGGAAGTTACCGAGGTTACTTTTTTGCTGTGTTGTAAAGTTGGATAAATAACATGAAAAGCTTTGGAAAGACATTCTTTCAGTCTGTCCCATCCCAACATTCAGGGTGTTTTCTTTTTTTTCTACAGTGATATTAATGTCTGGGGTAATTGATTGTAGGTTAAAAAAGTTGAATAGGTTAAAAAAAAACACCAGAGAACCCCATCGAGTGTGAAGGTTGAGTAGGTGTGATGGGTGGGCAAAGCCGAATTAAAGTAGGTTGAGCTGGATATCAGATGAGAGCGTTCAGCCAGTGTCAGTAGGTGGTGCTGTACAGACGTCTGGTTCCAGAAGAATCCTTCAGACCTTTAGCGGTCCAGAGATGGCTTCTGGGTTGCGATGGTCCAGGAGAAGGTGTGGCATAGACAGGAGATTCCCTGAAAGTGTCTTCAGTGGGTTTTGGCACTGCAGGGTTGATATGGCAGCTGGTGTGGAAGGTGCGAAGAGCTGAACCCCCCATACATGTGGTGTCCAGCAGTCAAATGAGCAGGGAAGTGAGTTTCACACTACAGTCACATTGCAGTGCTACACTTTTCCTCGCCCGCATGTTAGATTCCCTAAAAGAATTCAGATCAGATTTCAGTTCTGGATGATGAACAGTACCAGTTTTAGCATGTACATCAGAAATTCTCAAGAGCACAAGAAGCTTGGTTGAGATAATGACACACACACAAACTGCATGGAAAACTACATGCACTTTCAAGTGTGTAACTTAAAAAATAGTCAGAGTTCTGTATGGGGAAGTGACCTCGATGCTTCATAAAAGGCCTGTAACTGAGAAAAGAACATTTATGAGCAGATCTCATTACCTGTGCGAGAGTGTTAATTGGAAGGATGTTCAGGACACCACCTGTTTACCTCGAACCACTCATCGATGCACCTGTGTGGGGAGGGTCATTACATTTACACATATCCAAAATACTTTCCCAAAAAATACAGTCCTGCTTGGAATTCCCATCAGTGCACATTCCAGATTCAGACACAATTCTGTGTTTCAAATATGATCTTTTTTCTCTCTCTGCAGAATCTAGTAGCACATAGAGACAGAAAGTTAAAACAGAAAGTGACTTTTTCTTAAATTCTGTTTTCCATGGTTACTATTTGTTTCTTTTTTTTTTCAAAATAAAAGCCTGTGATATGGCATGAACACACGATTTATATGGAAATTGAGGTGCACCCTGTTGTCTGTTAAATGTGATGTCACAGAAAAACTGCATTTACACAGTGTACAGCAGTGTAGCTCCGCCCACTCACAAAGAAGTTATAACTAGTGTTTCAGCCTGTTTGTTGTAGGCAGCCATACAGAACACAGGTCATTTACACTATAAAATCAAATGTTTAATATATATATATATATATATATATATATATATATATATAGCCTCACAGGAGGCTTCTATAAGACTACACGTGAAACAATGTTTCACCAAGATAAATAATACAAAAAAGGAGCCACCACTGCTTCCAAAAGAACAAAGACACATTCTCCACAAAGTTTGATTAAGAAATTTTACTGATGTGCTGAAAAATGACATGGCCAAAATTATTAGCCCCCCTGACATTTAATGGTCAATTGTGTGGCCTCTCTGTCTTACAACTGATAACAACCTCTCTCTGTAGTTCTAAACTAGGTTGGCACATCTGTTGAGGTATACGAGCCCTCTCTTCCATGGCAAATTGTTCTAGCTCATCCAGATTGCGAGGTTTTCGAGCTTGGACATTGACCTTCAGCACCCGCCACAGATTCTGGGATTGAGATCTGGGCTCTGTGAGGGCCACTCCAGGACCCTGATTTTGCTGCCCTTCAAAAAGATTATGGCCAACTTGGAGGTGTGCTTTGGGTCATTATCTTGCTGAAAGACCCAGTGGCGACCTAAAGGAAGACTTGCTGCAGGTTTCTTTAAATTATGCTTCAAAATGTCAACATACTGCTCTTTTTCATGACCCCATGAACACGAACAAGGTTCCCAGTGCCTGAGGCACCACAACAGCCCAACAAGATGATGCTCCCTCCACCATGTTTAACAGTGGGAACTATGTTTTTAGGGTTGCCCAAACAGCTCGAGTTTAGTCTCATCAGACCAAAGAACAGACTTCCAAAACTCATTACCATGTTTCAAATGTTCATGGGCAAACTTTAGTCAGGCACTGATGTGCCGTTGTTTTAGCAATAAAGTTTTTCTTGGACGGTGACCTCAAAGTCTTCCACGATGAAGAGCTCTCACAACTTGACACATCAAGAGTCTTCCTTGACACATCAACTCCAGAAGAGGCCAGCTCAGCAACAATCACCTTGGCAGAGACCCGGGGATCCTTGTTGACATCTCTGATTATTTTTCTCTCCAAAGTTTTTGAAATTTTGCGCTTTCAGCCACGCCCAGGTTTGTTTGCAACAAATTTTGTCTCCTGGTGCTTTGCAATGATGCACCGTACAGCTGTTCAAGACACTGTGAAGTGTTTGGAAATGGCAGTGTAGCCTTCACCCTCACGATGAGCATCTACTGTCCCCTTCCTGAGGTCCAGACTAATTTCTTTATTTTTTGGCATGATGAAATTGCTTCTTACCAAAAGTGTCAGAGTAGTCCAAGTGCCACTGGCCCTGTTTACCAGAGTTCCTTATGTAAAGGTCATTGCTGATTACTCAGGTGTGGTTTTGAAGCTAATTGAATGGTCAGGTTTGTCTTGAAAGAGAAAAAAACACACAGGGGCTAATAATTTTGGCCTTGTCATTTTTCAGTTTTCTTGTTACACTTCAGCACATCAATAAAATATCTAAATCAAACTTTGTGGAGATTTTGTCTTTGTTCTTTTGGAAGCAATACAAGTATTAACAGTTTTTCCATGAAATATGATGTGATTTCTTTAGGGGGGCTAATAATTCAGATATATATATATATATATATATATATATATAAAAATATGGTACTGTGCATATTTTGCTTTAAATCGTATTGTTGGTGCAAAAATACTATTTTCTTCCTATCACTGTCTTATCTTTGTGATATTGAGTAGAATAAATTAAAGAAAAGAAATGTGAACAAATATATTCCTATGACAGGCTGCAAAATGCCTAAAGATAAAGATACAAGGTGTCTAGATAAAGGTGTTCTAACCACTCAGCATTCAGCACCACCAGTATACTGATCACTGCCTGATCATCTGGAATCACCTGCACCTGTTTCTTCACTGGTTCAGGTCTTAAGGTAGATGTGCTTTGTAATGATGTGCTTTGAATGATTCATATGTAAGTGGCTTAATGAACAAAAATCATTCCTCTGAAACTGGTCAGGTTCTGGGACTGGACTGAGGAAGTCTTTGAAAGTCCTTCATGAAGCCTGGAGAACTGTTCCTCAGGACTACATTACAAATGCTCAAAAGTCCGGATCTTTTGAAGCAAAATATTAAGAAATGAGAGGACTGAACCTAAAGGCACAGTAACAGCACAGTTCTAAAAAACTGAGGTCAGGAGGAATACAAAAGATGGGCATGAACACTGTTAACGTGACTGATGTGACGTGTCAGGCGGTGTTACCCTTTGTGGTAGATGCACAGGCAGGGCAGGCGAGCAATGGTGTCACCTTGGAGCAGCTCCTCCAAACATATTGCACATTCTCCAGCCTCCTTCGAGAGAACATCCTCTGGTAGGACAGAAACAGGACAAATACAGTCAGATATCCAGTTCTAATGTGGTTCTGTGTGTCCGAAGGGCTTTAGTAATGAGAAACACACTCCTCCGCCTCAAGAACGTACTTGTCTAAACTCATTTCTCCAGCTCTGCTTTATCTAATGGTGGCTGATGTGCTGGTCTCAAATGTACATTTCACCAAAATAGAGCTGGGCCACTTTAGCTCATTCAGGAGAAATGGTCCTCAAATGACCTAATTAACATTAGCGTTAGCTACTTGCTACAGGCTAGATGTCTGCATGCCAGCAGAGTCATCCTGCTTGATTTGGACCAAGAGGCCTCTGCAGATGTGTTTCAGTTAGTAATTATACAGTTAGGATTGAATTTAACCCATTCATGACCAATAGCCATATTACATATGGCAAGAAAGGAAATTCAACACAACTTAAGGTCTGATTGGTCTAAATTTTGCATAACCTGGGGGAACATCCAATGGAGCTAATGTACATTTTGATTTTTATTTGGATTTTCTACCATTGGTGATAGTTTATTAGGACTCTGATGGGTTAATGGGCTGAAAAGTATAATGAGTGACACAGCGTGATGTCAATGACATTTAGTTTTCTAGTAAATATCTTTCTGGAGACAATATGCCTGATAAAAGCCATTTAGTTTAAAGGCATCTCTGTTTCCCAGTAATGCATATAAAACACTATAAAATAAAGCACAACATTTCCCAGAGGAAGATATTACTGCTCACAACAGTCTTTTCTTTCTCGTAGTAGAAATGATCTTCTTATCTGGAGATCATTGAAGTATGACTTGTTTCTCCTAAACTCCCTTTTAGGAGAAATTAGGAGCAAAAGAAAAAAAAATCAACTTTAGACAAACATTCTTTTGCTGTTCTCATCAGTTTCTCAGTTTTCTTCTCTTTAACAACCTTATGGATCTCAAAACTGTAGTTGAAACTTGATTTTGATCATTAAGACAAATTTAAGATATTGTTCAGGCTCTTTTATAAGAAGAAACAAGTTTTATTTTTAATCTTATGGTTTACCTGAAGATCTGAAGATCTGAGGCAAATCAAGATCAGATCAGTGAGAGAAAAGAAAGAGCATTTAAGATCTTAAATGCCTGTCTGACATTAGAGGAAGGCTCTTTCTTAGGGGCTGAATTTAAGAAGTGCGAGAAAATGGTCAGAATCTCATACTGATGTTAAACAGCTCAGTTCTGTCTAGGAGAAACAGGCTGGACAGAGAAGAGATCTAATCCCAGTATTATGCACAGTGGCCAGCATGAGGTGCTGTTTCATCGCTGTTTAACTTTGGACTGTACAGGAGAGATTCCAACTCTTTAGAATTTCCCTGGAAGCACAAGGAACTCTTCCCCTGTGATTAATAAAAATTCCACCTCACTGTTGACTCAGAGATCCAGATTTCAGTTGAAGGTCCAGATTTTGCTGCTTTCTGAGGAATGTTATGTGTTCAGTACACATGGATCAATAATTACAGAGTTAAAAGCCTGAAAAGGGGTAAAACAAACAAAGAGGAGGCTCCTCAGAGCCCCGGAGTCATGGAGCCGAGCCAGAACTGAAGGCTTTGTACTCTTCTGGCTGGCACAGTGAAGTTTGTTGACTTCCACCAAACCATGGCTTCCAGCGAGACAGGCAGGGGTTCAGATTCCACTAGAGATGTAGTGACTTAAGGCTTCTAACTTAAGGCCTTAACCAAAGAAGAAACAGGTGCAAATGATTCCAGATTATTAGTATACTGGTGGTGCTGAATGCTGAATGGTTGAAACACCTTTATCTAGGCACCTTTTTCTTTGTTTACTTGTTTAATCTACTCAACATGTCAAAGATAAGACCATCTGACAGGCAGAAAAAACGTATTTTTTGCACCAACAAGGTGATTCAAAACAAAATGTAAAGAAATCAGAGGTGGCTCAAGGCTTTTGCATAGTACTGTAGATATGGCTTCATATTCATATAACTGATTGTTGCTTTCCATGCTGATCTAGCCAAATCTGATATTTTTATACAGGCTGTTTTGATATTACTCTATTTACATTATCTTACATTATCATACACCCATTTACATTCACTTCTACCACTACACTCACTCCCATGGCAATAATTTCCACATTTACACTACACTCATTTCCATGGTTACATTACACTCATTTCCATGATTACAGTACATCAGTTTCCATGGTTAAACTACACTAATTTCTATGGTTACACTACACTAATTTTTTATTGGCTACACTACACCAATTTCCATGGTTACTCTGCGCTCATTTTATGGTTAAACTACTCCCATTTCCATGGCTACGTTGCATCTATTCCCATTGTTACTCTACCCTCATTTCCATGGTCACACTACACCCATTTCAATGATAACACTAAACACATTTACATGGTTACATTACATTCATTACTATGGTTACACTACACCCATTGCCATGGTTACTCTACACTAATTTCCATGGTTACACAGTGAAGGAAAGCAGACTGAGGCCGCTGCACTCCCTGACCAAACACACACACACACACACACACACAGCCTTACCGTTATACGTCACCCTGGGCTTCGTCAAACACACAACAAGGTGGACTTCCATCTCATCAGAGGAGATAAACTTGGAGCAGACCGGACACTTCACACCTACACATACACACACACACACACACACACACACACACACACACACACACACACACACACACACACACACACACACAC
>JBBIGA010093861.1:0-11188 GCA_037576975.1 Alestes dentex | reverse complement strand
AGTTGTGATGGTCGGTTGGTACACAGTTAGTGATCCTGTTCCACTACGGTTCTACTGCACATTATGGCAAGAACCACGTAACTGAGTAAAAAGAAACAACAGTCCATCATTACCTTATTACAAAACATATTCTGGTTTGTTTAACTCTTTTGTTGTATACTGCATAATTCGATGTGTTCCTTAATCATTTTGTTTGTTTTCGATATCTACAGTGTAGAAAATAATAAAAACAAATAAAACACACTGAATGAGAAGGTGTGTCCAAACTTTTGACTGGTAGTGTAGATCACAGCCAAGTTAGATCACAGATCAGACAGCAGAATTCTCAAAGAAAAGAAAAGAAACATAATTGTCACATAGCGGTTTTGTTGCTGATAAATCAATTGACGCTAGCCACAGCTTTAATGCAGTTTTGATGAATTATGGTCAATGTGCAGAAAATGTCCAGTGCTTTGTGGATTTGAAGCGAAATGAAGCTTATGTCTCATGGGAAGTGACTGGTTGAAGTTTGACTGCTCACTCTCATAACCACATACCTTTTTTTACAGTAGCTACTGAATAATTCATACTGGATAATCAATCTTAAGATTAATAACGGAATAATAACGGTTTAACGGTTAAAGTATCTCAAAGAGTGAGCAAGACATTTTTTCAAACAATATACACACTCCCTTTCCACAGTCACAGACAGACAGACACACACACACACAGAGGCTGAAAACTCATAATGCTACAGAGTGAGAACAAGACCTGAAGATCCTCCGAGCTGATTTTTTGGTTTGATAAATGGCTTCAATATCCTCTGGTCAAGCTTTGATCACACAGCATATTCACCAGAGACGCCAAGGACACTTCCACTGAGAGATGCTGCAGAAGCTCTATCCTTTTATTTGCAGGAAACCTCCAAAATCTCTGCATTGAAGGGATGGTATGAGGGCGAGATGAAAGATGTTGGTGACAAGAAAGCATCCTACTGTGTTTGTAGAACCACAGACAGGCTATATGTTTGTTCTTTGTTGCTTTTTTTATGAATAAGAGCAGAAGAGAATCCTGAGAGGGACTTTTGAACCATGAGGGGCTTTTACTGCAATACGGGTTACAGCTCTGCACCAGGCTTGCAGCTAAAAGCCTTTAGTTTAAGGATCCTGCAGGTACTCAATAAGACACTTCGCGAAAACACGCCTGTACAGCAAAGGCGTGGGTCATTTTTATGAAACCACTGTACAACTAATCAGTCAAAATCCCATTAATTATTGCCATAGTGTATAATGATTCATAACACACCAAAGTAGACTAACCATGAGCTACAAGATCATAAATCATTTCTATAAGCTTCTGTCAAAGATGTCAGTCAGTTGGATTTCAACTTAGTTTCCAAAACATTATGGTTTATTCTTCTTTAAAAAAATTACTCATGATTATAATTTGAGAGGCTGTGTTGTTGCCATTACATTTTAACTCTGTTGAGGCCAGAAAAGCATGGAGAAAAGTGTAATGTCCTGCATGGGCGAACAAATCAGAACTTGTGAATTTTCAACCCCGGGAGAGGTTCCGGGTACCTGCGACCCTAGTGAGGATTAAGCGGTTTCAGAAAGTGAGTGAGTGAGTGAGTGAGTGATTTTTGTTTAGCTGCTAGATTAGACTAGATGTGATACTTCAGCTCATTTTCTGAAATAAAACATTGGAAATTGCTGGTTAATCAAGAGCACACAAAACTTCTGTCCATTTGTCCATCCATCCATCCATCCACTGAGCTGCTTATGCTTAAACAGGGTCACAGGTGTGTGTGTGTGTGTGGTGGGGGGGGGGGTTTGATGGGCATTCATAATGCGAAAGGTGGAGAAACCCTGGATAGATTGCCAGTCCACCATAGGACAGACACACTTTGGGGCAAGTACGGGTTATGTTTTGGACTGTGGGAGGAAACCAGAGAACCTGGCAGAAACACACACAGGAACTCCAAACATTCTTACACAAAACGGTGTAAGAATGGCTTGAAGATTGCTAGATTGCCATTGACCAGTGATGAGGTAATGTCTGTGAAAAGTTGTGCATGATTTTCAGTTTTGGCACCACTTTACAATAGGACTACCCTTATAAAGGGTGTATAAATGATTTCTAATCAGGTTGTTAAATAGATTGTAGGCAGTCTATAAATCATTAATAAGCAGTTCTAAAAAAGTTATAACCGTTGTCATACTTTGATGTATGCTCATTATTTGACAAGATCTTAACAAAAACCTGATGAAGCTGACAGCTTTGCAATGTGCCAGAGAAAGAGACAAGCTCAACAACCAGCAAGATCTGAGAACCTGTCTGAATCAATGCATGAGCCTGAATCAATATGTGACAACTGTTACTACTGTTTAGAACTGCATATTAATAATTTTCTAAACTGCTTGCAAACGAATTAACAACCTGATTATACATAATTTATAAACCCTTTGTAAGGGTGATCTTATCGTAAAGTGGTAGCTCAGCTTTCTTTTAAAAGATCACTACACAAATGGACCACAACATCCCCTGCATTCCCTCATGTTACTTGTGTCATATAACCTTTGCTTTTTTCATATTATACATCATGGATCTTTACAAAATGCATGTGATAAATAAACAGCAAGTCAATTTATTACATAGCAGTTTACATCCATTAAATATGTTGGTTGGGAGGTCTTCCTCCATTTAGTTTTAAACAGTGAGTCGAGCCCCTAGCCTCCCTGTTACGCATTTTAGAGCAAGGATTGCCATTTCCCAATGGAGAGTAGATGGGCAGACTAGAGGCTCGATTGCGGTAGTGGTCTTTACTACAGGCTAGCATCACGGTTCCACTGTCAGACCTAATGTGTTGAGAACAGAGTTCGAAGCTGAAAATCAATGTAGTAGAGTGCAGTTTGTTTGAGGGCCAGGTTGTTAGTCAAATATTAGGTATCTGACAGCTGTCATATTTATTCACATGCATCATGTCATCGCACCATATTGCCAAATCATGCAAGATGTTTGAATAGCACTACAAATTACAAGCTAACATAAAACGTTGTCTCTTTCCAGGATATTTTCCACAAATAGACAGGAAAATATTTGCCAAATGTTGTTATCCTGCACCATTAAGAACTCAAGAGAGGCCAGTTACATAACATTTGAGCTTCGCGGACCCCATCCAGTGCATGAAATAAACAGGCGTTTAAGCTTGTTTCCGCCTCCACACTCATCCGCACTCCCACCTATCAGCGCTGAGTGATAAATATACATATACAATATATACAAACAGTCTATACACATGCAGGCTCTCAGACCTTGACTCCTTCAGTGGTCCTTTCTGATGAACGAATAAAGAAAGACAGCTCCCACTGTTTCTCCTTTACAGCTAGAGATATTCCCACTTGACTCTCAGGTAATCAGCTTGGCTTAGAGGTTCCATCAGATAAGCCAGGGGCTTGACCACCATCCACACTGGGCCACAATATGGACACTGTACTCCAGTATATCCACACATTGCATACTGTCTACTGCTTTCCAACACGTTTTGGTTTGTCACTTTCACCAGAAACAAGATGACAGTTGGGGAATTAATTATACCAGCATGTTCTTTAAGAGGCTCTCAGCTCTTACCATAGTCAAGACCCAGTAATTGATCTGCAGAGAATAAATCTGCACATTAGTCATCCAACCACACAAAATGGAGAAACCGTACCATTCAGATCAGATCACACCCCAGTCCAAACAGTCCATTAAACTAAATTAAGCAGCTTGGTTTTCTTACTGCACCTTTTCGACTCATTATATGAAAATAACGTCTGTTCCGGTTGGCTGCCACATTCCACATTCCAGACTGAAACACTAATTAATGTGTGGAGCTAGATTATGTAAATGTGTGTTTTTGTGACATCATAAACCCTGTGAACTCACAACGTTGTTTTTGCAGCTTAGTTTCCATGCATGTACTGTATGGACTGGAGAGTGAAGCGTATGTTCAGAAACTTAAACAGTGTTTACATACTACATTCAGCTTAAACAATGAGGGAATTTTTTTTTTTTTTTTTAACGAAGAACATTTTGCCTTCTCCTGTGAAGTTGATACAGTGACAATATAGCCATAATCCTAAGGCCTAATTCTAATCACACTTTTACTGAAAATACAGCCAATGGTAGATCAAATTCTCAAGCAAGAACCTTATATTTTACTGTTATAAGCTGGTGTTTGAAAATCATTACAGTAGGCTTTTAGCTAAGCCTTCATTAAACTGCATGAGCGGATGGCTTAACAGTTTACTTGCCAGTGCATCTGCATACGCTGAATAAAAATCATACAAGACTGGGAAGACTTTTTTTTTACCTTTTGTTTGAAAGACATTTGATCAGCCTAGGTCTCAAATGCTGAAAGATGATTTCTAAGACCAGATGTACCAACTATATCATAAATAACCACCGAAAATAAAGACAGGCATAGAACAAATCAACAATGGCAGCTGGAAAAATGATAGTATACAACAGCTGTGAATATGTACGTAACACGGTGCAGGTGAGTTTATACACCAGCATGCCTGACTAGTGAAGCAATCAAATTCTGATAGCTTTTGAATTGCTGTGTGTCAGGTTATCAAGGTGCACAGAAATGATGTTGCATGGACTGGAGAACTCTGGGACAAGGTCAAAGTCTCCGCTGTCACTCTGACGGAGCGCCGTGTGGGAACACTAATCGATTACAAGATTTGTTACTGACAATTTTTGATGATCGATCTACGTTTGAATAGCCCTAGAACGTTTTTCTCTGGACTGAAGGTCACCGGATCGGTGCAGAATGGGGTGAAAGCATTGTCTTTGTAGTGCTCCCATTCGAACAGTGAGGATCCAGCTGTGCTTAATGAAAGGCTGGAAGATCCTATTAAAGATTGCCTGAATGGATGTCTGATGATTGCAGAGATTTGAGACAATTCAGGCACAGCGGCGCTGAATAAGGCTAAAAGCCAATTATTAGCTGACAGTGTGTGTGTGTGTGTGTGTGTGTGTGTGTGTGTGTGTGTGTGTGCTGTTTAGGGATTGAGTTAGGGACCATTGGAAAAATCTCAAGTGAGAAAAGATCCTCTGTATCAGAACCAAAGTTCTGGGTGAAGGCCTTTTTCTCCCTTTCTTTTTGTAAAACCAAGGGATAAGGCCGAAGCTGTGGACTTGCTGAAAGGTCAGCCTAGAAAACACAGCCAATGTTTCTGAAACCCCTGGACTGTGAAGCACAATAAGCCATACTTGATTAGCTCTGACTTGTTGACCCCCTTATTGCACATTGCTTACTATGAATTCTTGTTTCAGTTGTTTCCAATTAATTACTAAACGGTGAGCCTTAAGATAGAACGAGCATTGGAAAGCTAATTTTTCATTCACCACAACTAAGACTGGTCTGGAGGGCTATTTTTTACTTTAGCACCAGAACTATGAGGCTAATGTGCTAACAAATACTAGAAGTCAAAAGTCACCCAATCGTTCGCAAAACTCGACTCGACCACAGAACCCACATCCAGAGTTTTGTTACGTGGCACAGCCTTGTCAGTGTGACTGACTAAGCTATAAAAATGACAAACGTGTGACTTTTTAGACAACAGGGTCTATTTTCACTAACTGCTGTTTGTCTCAGTTGTTGTCTGAAATGGCTCTCTATAGCAGTGTTTTGTTCATTTTTATAGCTCCAGTAAATCAAAGCAACAAGTCTATGCCACCTCAATGAACAGGATGCAGTTTGAGTAAGTTGATGGGTGCTCTGGAAGACACAGTGCGATGACTAGTGGGCTATAAAGCCCCCAGCATTGGGCTGTGGAGGAGCCTAGCCTCATTCTGTGGAGTGATGGAGCTCCATCCAACTTTAGGCTGAGTTGGAGTGTTGCTACTGACTCCAGAACACATTCCCTGACCTCACTAATGCTCAGCGCGATCAAATCCTCACAGCATGTGTCACTGCATCAAAGGGGGGACATGAATTCAGAAGAAATGGTATGTAGGTGTCTTGAAGGTGTCTTGAAACTCGTAGATAAATGGACAGAAACAAAGCAAAAAACAAAAAAAGAATAAACACCGCTGTTTCTCATTTGATAAGCAATTCTATTAGCAAAATGTGACTCGACAATAAAAGGTTTATCTGCTCAGTCATCG
Source organism: Alestes dentex (assembly GCA_037576975.1). Classification (NCBI taxonomy): domain Eukaryota; kingdom Metazoa; phylum Chordata; class Actinopteri; order Characiformes; family Alestidae; genus Alestes; species Alestes dentex. The sequence goes on along the minus strand of JBBIGA010093861.1, from coordinate 5,050 downwards.
TGGAGATTTGTGGCAGTGTTCTCTAAGCTATATCATTCCAGTTTTGTCTCCTGCAGTGAAAGCAATCAAACTTTGTTGGGGTTTTGAAGTAAATCTTTGATTGCATGGTTATATTTCAGCTTGATATTCAGATGAGCTGTGCAATCTAAAGTTTTGGGCTGGCTAGTTTGTAAAGTTTGTTCGTGACTTCGATGTGGCAAAAAAAATGTAATGAACTGAGAATACTTCATTCACATGCGTGTCATTCAGACATGCACTCATGCACTGCAATATATATACGGGCACCGACTCTCCAGGCCCTCCGAAGGTGTTCTGTGGTTCTGCACCAGCAGCAGATGCTTTAAGTCCTGTGTAAGTTGTGGGGGGGCCCTCCATGGATCAGACCAGTTCGCCCAGCACATCCCATAGTTGCTCGATCGGTTTGAGATCTGAGGAATTTAGAGGCCAAGTCAACACCTTGAACTTTTTGTCATGTTTCTCAAGCCATTCCAAATGATTTTTGCAGTGTGACAGGGCACATTATCCTGCTGAAAGAGGCCACAGCCTCTGTTGTCATCAAGGAGTGTACTTGGTCTTCAACAATATATACGTAGGTGGTCCATATCAAAGGAACACCCACATGAATGCATGACCTGTGGTTTCCCACATGCATACACACACACACGCTATATACAACAAACTTTTTCATAGCAGTGTATATGGAATTTGACCACATTCTGCATCCAGTGCAGAAACACAGTCGGCTCCGGCCTATGTCTTCTGTTCATATGGAGATGCTGCATACATCCGAATCAAGCACATGCAGCGCATCACTGTTGAAGTGCTTGCTTACAGGGAGGCAGATGAAAGTCAAAGATGTGGAGCTCCAGCTGTTTGTGTGTCTCCTCCTGAGGCTTCAGGCTGGAAGGGAGAAAGCACGTTAACGAAAGACCTCAGATCCAGACGTGTCTAATTAGTGGGAAGGTAGACCTGACCTTCAGCTCACGCTGGGCCTCTTCGTCAGGGGCGTGAAACTGTAGCCAGCAAAGGTCACAACGTTCAATTCATCATTACAGTCTAACAGCAGTAATGAAATCCAGTGAAATGTTATTGTACTACTTAAGGAAATGTAGTTTGCCACGTATTAAAACGAGGACGGGGCACGTTAACAGGTTATTATCGCGTTAACGCATTATTTGCTTAATGCCGACGATTATTTTATCGCGCGTTAATTTAAAAAATAAACTTTTATTTTGAAAGTTTTTTGTGTTCGTGGGTGCGCACAGTACACGGCTCTATACGTGTCGGCTGGTTTTCGCGGGTTCAGGCGTCTCATTACTTTAGTCCATAAAATATGTAATACCGTAAAACGGAACGCCGATTCAGTCATTTGCAGATTTTATATGGGATTTTTACATATTACATGGACAAAAGTAAAGGGATTCCTGACCATTACGCCAACAGGGACTATTGACACAGCATTCAGGTACATAGACTTTCATCCGGAGTTGGTCCCCCTTCACAGCTGCTATAAAGGTTCACTGTTGTTAAAAATCACCTTATTTGCTTAAAGTATTTGCAAACCAAATATTATTGTACTTTTGTTCATATAGCAGTACTTTAAAATGAAAGCATGCAATACACTACTTTTTAGTTAATTATTTAATTTTGCATATAACACCGTTTTTGTGCAGATGTGATTCAACCTTTAAATAGTTGCCCAGTTTACCTTTTATTCACTTGTTTAGTTGTCTGAATACAATTTCAAATCAAGCTTGAAATTGTTTTGGACATTGTGTAAATTTTTTTTATTCCTTTTTGGTGGGTTTTTAGTGGTTGTGATTGCAATGTCATGTGCAGTTTTCTTACTGGGTGCTAAATCATTTCAGCATGTGCAATATCCTATTATTATTATGTGCAATGGCCTCATCATGTGAAATATCACTACTTATATCAGAAATTACTGATCTACTACTGATCTCTATTACAGCAATAGCAGACTCCTAACCTATTTGTGTTAATAATCACTTGACAGTAAGTTATTTATAACATTTATACCCCAGCATTTGTGGATACAGCCCAGTGTATTTCGTATTGAGGAGTTTTTCTTTTACTTTCATTCTTGATTTGATATTTGCATTTATCCAGGATCCATGTTTTCTACTTCTGATTCTGGCTAAGCAGTAAATGGAAGCCATTTTATTGTAGAAAATAAAGCAAGGTTGCTGTTAGATGGACTTGGTAACCCTGTTCTCCTCTAAGGTTCTGTGTTTCTCCACAGACATGCAGGGGGCCTTCATGGTGCTGCTGCCCCTCAGTGTGATCGTGCTGTTCATCGGTGGGATGCTGGGGGTCATGAGCATGCTGGCTCGAGCCCCCCCGCTGCTGCTGGTGACCGGGCTGCTGCTGCTGTGTGGTGGTGAGTCTCTTCCTCCTCAGTAAACTATTTTCTTCTAACCTAGTTACTTGGGCCAGATGTGATCTTGTAGTGAGGAGACACATCTGTGGAAACCGTCAAACTTTCAGTGCCAGATTTCACCACGAACAAGACCACGCCCCTTCACTAACGCCTCAAATTCCTTCGGTCCGCAATATTGTACAATCGATAAAACAAGCAAAACAAACTAACAGAAGATGATTATTGTAATTTTGCTTTTACTGCATGCGTCCTCTGTACACATTGGTTGTTTTCACGTAGAATAGGTACCCATGCTATTATAGAGACGTCTATGCATCTGTCGTCAGATTAACATTTTATAGTGTTTTTTTTTTTTTGCAAAAACACACTTATAGGATCCATATGAGGCTCATATAATTTTTGTCATTTTTTTCCCCTTAAAATCATTCTACATGAGCACTTTCCAAATCTCCCTTCATCCCTTGGAATAAAACTGGTCATTGTAATTACCGCCTTTAAGACTCATATATGTAAAAGACCTCTGTTCCAATTGGCTGCCCTGTATTATGGCGCAATCAACAAGTAGTTTGGATTTAAAAACCCTTATACTTTAATTGTGAATTGTCTCATACAGCTGTTAATCAGTTTTCAATTGGTTGAGTTTTCAATTCTGATGTATGTCGCTCCGGATAAGAGTGTCAGCTAAATGTTGTAAATGTAAAATGTTTATAAAACAAACAAAACATTTTTGAAACTTTAGTTACAATAACTGTAATACGTAAATAAATCATAATAAAACGCTAAACGCTAAAACAGAGTTTGCAACCTCATCACCTATTGACTGTAGCTCCTCCACCCTTGAAAAGACCTCAAACTCCATCTCTCTGCTGACTACTGAAACAAATTCTGAACATGTAGTAGAATGGGGGGGGGTGCAGCAGTACAAACTGGTAGTTTCTCAATTAATAGCAAAATGATGCTACATAAAATGCAAAGCGCAATGACATGTAGTTCATTTCATGGATGAGTGATAAGGGATGTCTTGTTTGGGACGTTCTTTACACATTTACCGTCCATTAATAAACAGTTTTTTAACCCTTAGAACATGAGCACCGCAGATGCTGGATGCGCATCAAATGATAAATTGCCATCATACAGCAAAACAGTTCCTTAAATGGAAGTTTGTGTTGGTGCTCGAGGTGTCAGACGTCATGCTGAGCTTTGTTTGGTGTTCCTATGTCATGTAGAACCAAAGTTATTGCAATTTAAAAAACATGGAATAAAAATAACCGCTAATGGGGTTTTAAAAGTGGCATCACACACAAATGAACCTCAAGAACAAAAATGAACAAATTTCGTTTATTTTAGGTTTTAGAAACAACTGGAAAAAACACAAGGTCTTTGAACCCGTGAGAACTTTCAGGATAGTCTCCGCCCATAAGTGGGTGTGGAAAAGCCACAGAGGGAGGGGCTCCGGAAAGCAGCCGAGAGAAAGAGCAGCAAACGGCGAGAGCGTAGGAGAACAAACACCGGTTCTAGACTGATTTTATTGGTTGAAATAAAGAGATCTAAGAGTTAATATACACCAGACAAAAGGCGTTGTTTTTTCATGTCCCCTACAGGGAACACACTTACAAAAAAGGCATTTTCCTGCAAAATTCAATGTGTGTTTTTAATTTACCATCCAGTGGCATCGCTAACCGTTTGGTCTTGAATCTCTAGCTGCCATCACCCTGGCTGGTATCTGTGTGTACGTGGCCTACTCTGCTGCGGCCTTCAAAGAGGCCGTGTGCATCTCCGGACGCGAAACCCTCGAAGACATCAGCATCTACTTCAGCTGGTCGCTGGTCCTCGCTGCCATTTCCTTCATCAGCGAGCTCCTCCTAGCGGCCGCCTTCCTGCTGGCCTCGGCGCGTGTGGGCCAGCTCACCCGGCAAGACGAGGACAGTTACCCCGGAGAGTGAGGAGCTTCGAGGAGAGCAGACTAACTCCACATCCATGCGTTTTTAGAATTTTTTTATCAACAGCATTCACGCGGCAGGTTCATGTTTTACATGTCTTTTTTCAGACCGAGGGTTTTTTTTCTAAATGTTTGGTTCGCGAGCTGGACCCTTCATGTGCACTGAAAAAGAAGTCTACATTCATGATGTTTTTATCTGTTCTGACTAGGGATGCATCGAAAATTCGGTCACCGAAAAATTTCGGACCGAAAATGGCAAAAAAATGCATTCTCGGATTCGGCCGAAATATTTTTTTAATGCGACCGAAACAGTGATGATGCAATGACGACGCAGATGACGCAACCACAGCCTGCACGCGCATGTCTGCCGTGTGGGCGCATTTCTATATTTCTAAAAAAAACACACGAAAAGCCGTGTCTCAGCGTCGGGATTCATTTATCATGTAAAATCAAAACATCCCGATCGTCATGCAAAGTATGAAGCACAGAAGAGGCCCTTTGAGCCCATCCACTCGTAGCCTAGTGGTTTGTGCGCTCGCCCTGCAATCAGAAAGTCGCGGGTTCGATTCCCGAAGCCGCTAGGCACCTCTGAGGTACTCTGAGTTTTCCAGCGATTACAGTTAATATATGTCAGTTTTTGTTTTGATACACTATTTTGTTATAGGCCTACAGAGAATGTTGTTATATCTTTCACCAGTTTTTAAAGCACTTGT
>JBBIGA010093839.1:0-11189 GCA_037576975.1 Alestes dentex | reverse complement strand
CTTATTCTAATAATGAGTTATTATATTTGCATTTAATCAGTGATATGTTCTACATTGCACACTTTGAGCTTGTACTGTCTTCCCACTGTACAGGTGAGGATTAAGCACAGAAACATTCATGAATATTAATACAATAGTAATAAAACAGTATATATGTAATACAGACTTGTTAAGGTATGTAATTTGTAATTCAGCACACATTCATTACCCATATTGTAGTTTGTCTTTCTGTTCTACAAAATTAATGTGATTTATTAAACCCTTTTAATTCATGTGGAAATGAGGCACACTTTTGAAAAAACCTACCTAGCTATCTATCAGATTATGTGTTTAGCAGTAGTAACACATGCCTCTCTCTGTGTTTCTCTCTTTGTATTTCTCTGTGTCTGAAGGTGACTGTGTAATCATCAATAGGTACAGGGACATGGCATCGACGCTGCGAGTCAGGAGACACCTGTGAACCTGCTGCTGCTGATCTGGATCCAGCCTCGCTTGGTGTCTGGGTAAAACTGCACACAAACATGCTGCCTGAAGTTGGAAGTGAACAGTCTGTTGTTGGTTTTTTGGTGGTCACACACTGCGCTCTGCTGTTACAGAGTGTTGTTCTGGATTGTTGCTACAACATGCATCAGGCCAGACAGCTTCCAGAAACCAGACACTACCATGATGGTGACGTGTAATTTGATTCTTCAGATTCATTTAGTCAGAGGAAGATGAGAATAGTAGCCGCCAGCCTCAGTGAGTTGTTTGCCTGGCTGTACTGCAGGGGTGTTGCTCTGGTTACAGAAGCGGGAGGTTGGGCACTGTGAAATTAGCGCCCAATCCCCCTGTCCTGCCACAGCACTAGACCTGCGTGATTCCAGAAAGTCTTGAATGCATTCTGATTGCAATGTCTGATTACATGGCTGTGAAACCAGTGCTTGCAGACACCCACACATAGGCAAAAAAAATGTCTCCAAGAAATTGCTCCCAATGTGGACTCGAACTGCCTATCTTCTGATTCAAAGCCCGGTGCTTAACTGCTGCCACTGGGGGATGTGAACTCACTGGCTCTAACCAAGGCATTTTTGGGTTAGGATGGCTGAAAGTGCATATAGCAGCATTCACAGGCTGATTATTTTTAATTGAACCACAACAAACAGTAACGCGTCTTTTTTTTTTTTTAATGGCTGACCTGAGTTTTAGGACTTGGCCGTCCTCTGTCTCTCCCAGTATATTACAGAAGCTATTCCACAACAAACATCTATTTTTTTAGAAGATCAATACTCAGCCCCTGTGTACAAGCTCACTAAAGTGGATATTAACTTACATTTTGACATTGGAACCATGCTATATTTGACGCAATCACACAAATTCAACGGAGTGAGATTAAGTGTGAAGTGGTAAAGGTGAGGTTGGAATGCCTGATCTGTCAGTTACCTTGCATGAGATTTAGTACAATACAGGGTCAGTTCCTGTTAGTAATGATGTGAACAGAGACTCATCAGAGAACAGAGATTCATTACTGAGAAAACAAGTATGTCCTGATTATGCCTGGAAATGAATCCAGACTTTGGAGGTGACTCCTTTGTGATAGTCTCCTAGCCCTACCCTACATGCATGCAAACATAAAAACTGGCAAATGTTAAAGTACCAAGCTAATGTCACATTCTGGATTAAGTTCATTTTAGTTCCTGTATAGTGTTAATTGGTCCTACATATGTTATGTAGTTAACTTTATTGGTAAGAGCTAGCTTGCCCTCTAAGGTTGGTTCTGTAAGGCAGCTGCAGCATTCAAGCTAGTGCCACCTAACATAACTAACTTATCCTATTTCACTATTTTTTATCTTTGTCTATGTCCCAAACAAGCTTAATAATAATAATAATAATAATAATAATAATAATAATAATAATACATTTTATTTACAGAGCGTTTTTAAAGATACTCTTTAAATCAAAAATCTTTTGCTGCGTTTTCCCCTTCTTGCATTAAGACTACAGGCCTACATGTTGTTCATACAGTAGTGTGTGTCAGCAATTTGGTCACTTTTATCAACATGGCCTCTAAAGTAAACAAAAAATGACAATAACTAGACTATGTTTTGCTGAGGACAGAAAAATAGTCAATGAAATACATTATGTTTGGTGTGTTTTATAGGTATTAGTGTAGTCTGTTACTGTACCATTTTTTGGGAAATACATTTGAAAGCTTTTAAAGTGGAATTGCTTTTTGTTTGTGACTTGAGATAAATGTGGGTACTGAGGTAAGACAAGTTATGAGCTGTCATCCTAAAGCTCTTTGTCTTCTCTCTCCCTGTAGAATTCTGCAAATGCACATTGTGGCCCTGCTGTGTATTTTAGTCCCAGCAGACTGAAGCTCATCTTCTGTCCTTTAGGAGCATGCCCTCTGAGCCTCCTCCAAGGTACAAACACCTCCATTCTCTATAGTGCTGCACATACACCAAACTTAACACGTTGTTGCTTAAGAAAAAATCATATCCTATCATATCTAGGCTTGCATTCAGTCATCTTAAGACTTTACCAACTTTAAAAAGACTTACCAACTTTAAAAGTTTTGTGGCCATTAGAGTGAGGAATTATAAGTGAACCCACATACGGGTGCTTAGTTTAACGGTTCATTACTCATGAATATACACACAATGTCATAGATTGTATACCTCTTGATTCTGTAACTGAAAATAGAACAGACGCATTTATCATTTCTTCTTTCATTCCTTCACCAGCTGTTCCAAATATGTTACTGGTGCATGAGTGGACTTCTAAGTCCACCAATGTGTGTATGTGTGCGCACTTGGGTCTGTGTGCATGTGTGTGGTTGGATCTGTGTATGTGTGTGTGTGTGTGTGTGTGTGTGAGAGACAGACAGGGAGAGACTTTTTCCCCCTGGGGGTTTGGAGCTGCAGTGATGAATTTGCAGTAATTTGGCACGTTGCTGCCACTACGGCAGTAGCACAGACTTTCATACAGCACCACACTGACTGAACCTAGAAACTTAAGTTCATAACCACAGTAAGAACAAGAGAGATACAAGTGACAAATCTAGGGTTTATATACTGAGTCTGACTGCAGGGAAAATGAGCATCAGAGGAGTTGGGGCAGGTTGTTCTGAAAACAGGGTCTGGAGGTGTGGTTTTTGGCTGGGGACTGTGGGAAATGTATTGTTTGGAGGAGTGAGTGGCTGTTTTGAAATTTTCATGTAACGTTAGGGCAAGTACTGAACCAGATGTACAGATCTGACATTCAGGAAGAAAACTGTTCAGAGCAGGGCTGTAAGGGTAAGTAAGAGGCCTAACCCAAACCCTGAAAAACAGGTGTATTCCAAAACTTTTGTCCATATGGTGTATAACAAGCAAGTAATCAACCCTTATTTGAAGTGTTAACCCATTCATTCCCCACAACTAAATTTAATTTAATGAGGGGGAAAAGGGCCACATAGCTTGTCCGTAACAAACCGTAGAAAGCTTTTCACTGCTTTCACATTACTGAACAAATCTAAATAAGGAAGCATTTTGAAGGACTTGAATTATCGGGTAAGCATGCTTGTGATTACATGGATTCATCTGGATTTGTTTCTCATTGTATGAAAAAGTGATATGCAAACTGACAGTTGATCACTGATGATCGCTGATCACTACCAATTTATCACTATGGTAAATTTTGTAAGTAAACTATTTTTAAAACCATGAAAACTGTTGAAAATCACGTGTGTATTTACATAAATGTGTGTATGTGTGTGTATGTGTACTGTACAAGAACACATTCAAATCACCAGGGTGTGTATATTTATGTATCATGTCCATAATTTATATTTATAGATTGTATAGTGTACATTTTATACTGTTCTGTTTGTAGTTTTTATTCTATTCTATTGTTTTTAAATTTTTGTTGCTCTTTGTACTGTCCACTTTTTGCCAGGCCATGCAAATTTCCCACTTGTGGGACTAATAACAGTTTATCTTATAAAATGTGCCATTCCTTTTGCACAGGACATTAATTCATTATTTTCCCAATATGTTAAATTCAGCAAATAAACAGTAACTGTGCATTAAAATTAGCAAATGTTTGTGTAAGAAGTGTATTTTCACAGAACATGTCATGTGACACATTAGGGTGTTCAGAGGGATTATGGCATTCTGTATATAGTGCTTATGTACACTACAATGTCTGAAACCTTAACATGATTAGATTAGATTAGATTATTCAGAATTATTTTTTTAAACCGCAACAAATACACATGTAGCTGGGGATAAACTTTTTTTAAACAATACTGCGTAACCAAATTAAGTACTGAATCAGCCTAAATCATGGTGAAATGTGAATATTTTTAGCCCACAAAATGAGCACAAACTTTGAATATTATAAATGATATTAATATTCAAAGCTTTCAGAAATTGCTACTGAACTAGATCAGTGCATCATGATGCTTTAATTTGTGTGCACTAGCCCCCAGGCCATGCTGACGGGTCAGAGATTGTGTCAGTCCAATTCTCATCAGCACTCTGTCCTGGCGGCTCTAAATCAGCAGCGGTTGGATGGCTTGCTGTGTGACATCACGCTGGTGGCCGGTGAGCAGACGTTTCACGCCCACAGGGCCGTACTGGCGGCCTGCAGCGACTACTTCAGGGTAAGAAGTCAAGTTTTCACTCCTTCTTTCCAGTCTCTTTTGGACCCCTACAGTCCCCCTCTTTACATTCCCATCGAGAGTTTGCCATAAGGTTTAAAAGAAAACATAAGAAGATAAGAAAGAACATTTGTACCCAGGGAAATTATTGTATCATTACCATGCTCAGTGAAACAAGAAAGAATAAAAGTAAGACAAAAAGGTCAACAATAAACCATAGTGCAACACAATGACGTGTGTGACAAATAACAGTGTAACACTGACATTACTGTACGTAAAGATTTAGAGTTCTGTACCAGCACATCAGTTGTGCAGGATGACTTATGAAAGTGTCTTAGTGTTACTAACTTTCAAATTTTTATTAACTGTATACAGTCGCACAATAAAATGAAATAAATGTGTCTCTGGAAACACATTTAACTGGCTAACTGGTCCTTAAATTTGCTGGCCTCAGCCATGAACACTTTTATTATCAAATGAAAAAAAAGTAATTAAAATATGTAATGTATATATTTTTTTAAGTGAAGGATTGGACAATAAATGGTTAAAGAAATGAGTCCACCTTATGCACTTCTTTTATGCTTCTGTGTACTATCAGAGGTTCAGGTAGAAGAATCTGAACCACACACTCAGAAGTTTAGTCTAAAACGCTTGGTCTTTTTTAGTAATAGAAGGAGGTTTTCTTAACAACAGAAGCATCTCTGCTCTGTCACAGGAAATTCTGTTCACACTGGTGATCACACTGGGAGTTGCACTGAATAACCCTTTTTAGCGCATGGGGCTTTTACACTTTGCTAATAGTAGGGAATCAGCTCTTGTTGTTACTATAGTGGGGTTTATTTAACTGGGACTGCTGCTGTGAAAACTGTGTGGAAACAGAAATACTGCAAAATAATAATAATAACTTGTTTTATTACTATTATTATTATTATTATTATTATTATTATTATATAGTTTTTATTAGTAGTAGTATTATTATAAATAAAAACGCGATTAATCGGGAGGAAATAACGTCTCGTCTCGTATTAGGCAACAAAAATGAAGAGATATTTTAGCATAGTTTTTATTTTGTAAACCACATTTAGTCTCATTCTTATTCGTCAACAATATTACATTATATATTTCATTATAGTTATCGTCACATGACCAGCATTTATGTTGCGTCTGGTCTTGTTTTTGTCACATGATAAATGTTCGTTGATGATGATACATTTTCGTTGACGAAAGCAGCACTAATGCTGACCTGTCTCCACTGCTGAAATCATGTACTGTGGGCATGTGACCATCAGAACTGGACCATAGAGCTATTGAAGAAGGTAGGCTAGTGTGATGAATCACGTTTTCTTTATGTGGACGACATTTCTTTATGTGTGGCTTACCTGGAGAAGAAATGACACTAGGATGCATTAAGGGGGGAAAAACTAAGCCAGTAGAGGCAGTGTGATGCTCTGGGCAATGTTCTGCTGGGGAAACTTTGGGTCCTGGCATTAATGTCGATGCTACATTGACACACTATCTAAACAGTGTTTCAGACCAAGTACACTCCTTCCTAGCAACTGTATTCCCTAATGACGGTGGCTTCTTTCAGCAGGATAATGCTCTCTGTCACACTGCAAAAACTGCTCAGGAATGATTTGAGGAACATGACACAAAGTTCAAGTTGTTGACTCGGCCTCCAAATTCCCCAGATCCTAAGCTGATCAAGCATCTGTGGGATGTGCTGGACAAATCAGTATGATCCATATGTATTTATACAAATATGTGTGCCAGGCATCTTCACAATTTTGATCACTCCACACATTTCTTTTGTACGGTACGGGGGTCCTCAAGTTATGACGGAGGTCCGTTCCTTCAACAGTGATGTAACCCGAATTTTGGTGTAAGTCGAAACGCACCCTAGCCAAAGTCACTTGCCGATCCTAACACAGTTGTAAAATCTAGAACATAAAAACACAACGAAGTCACAGAAAAAGGAAAAGGACATAAATATACTGTCAAAAAATGTCAAAAAATGAGTGTAAAAAAAATTGCTTCAGAAGCCATGATAAAGGCCAAAAAGTTGCTAAACAAAGCATCACGCTTGCGCTCCCTCACTCATATGGCACATTGCTGTGTATTCTGCACATTCTGTGTATTCTTCTGCTGTGCGACACTAAACTAGTTTCGTAAACTTGAAATGGCGTATGTCAAGACCCTTGTAACTTGAGGACCCCCTGTATAGGGAGACCAGACACTGAGTTTCTTCTCCATGTTTGACTGGAACCAAAAATTTGGATAATTTGTTTCAGCAGCTTCATGCTGCCTTCACCCCTATCGGTAGTCATTGTTGCATTGCTCAGTATTCACATAAAATAAACCCTTATCCTTTTTTTGACCCGTCTAGCTGGGTACATGACTGTCACTTGTCACTGTAAATCACCAACTCTCACTGAAACTGAATGACAACTGGTTGTTCGATTGCTCTTCTGTGTCGCTCATGTGAGCACAGCGTTAGGCTGTTAGGCTGTGTGGTTTTGTTTTTTTTTTTTTAATTTCCCAAGTAGCTGACCAGCTGGATGAGTAGGGGGCTGCTGCGGTAGCAACAAAAATGTTGCTATTCCTGGATACAATCAATGCATCAAATATCTGTTTAAAATTATGCCAGTGATTTTTTTGGTCAAATCTTTAATCACAATGTCTTTTTTGAAAAAGCTGTTATCTGTTGACACTGATATGATACTGATATCGTTGTGTGAGTTATATCTAGAAAACCATCATTGTGTGAGTTAAATCTAGAAACGCATTTTCTACTTTTGAATGTGTACTTTTTAATAATCATTAAGCATTCTGTAACATATATATTTTTTGCTTGAATGCTGATTTAAACCCACATGTGGCCTAGGGTTATTGATAGCCTTTTAACAGCATTAAAAGCATGGATTAGAGTTCTCTAGGCAGTGTGATTTGAGTCTAACTGAACTTTTCAGTGTTTAATATTTTGTAGTTGTTAAACAAAATGGCATAACTTGTTAACACAATCTTTTATTACTACTTGGAAGTTTTTACTCCATATTTTTCGTTCCTATAGTTAGTCTCCCCAATTACCTTCTCCTCCAGCAGTGCTTATTAACATGCACCCTGACTAAAAAAAACACATTTCTAATCCACACAATGCTCAAGCAAGTCATTAACTGAGATGCGGAGCTCAGTGCATTATACTCATGGGGTAAGGCGGTATTCGAGCAATCTTGGAGCGAGAGAAAAACCCATCCTCCAGCTGTTCACTTTGCTGTTTGCTGTTCACTGCTTCACCTCACTCACATGCTCTTATGTGCCAGTGACATATGATAGACTGAGCTGTTGGAGGTACTGGCAATGTCTTCTGATTAGGGTATAATATGACCCAGTCAGATGTCATCATGCAGAAATATAAAAATTAAAGTTGTTTGCAAGTTTGTTTTAAACACATAGGTTGGTTGGCCATTCACTGACTTGAGATACCTTTGCACAGTATGAGAGCTTGAAAAAAGTGCAACAGATAGTAACCCTGCATAAATAAAATGTGTGTGTGTAACAGTAATCGCCTTACTGCCATACCATGGTGCTGAACAGCTCCGAACTCCCTCACCCCCTGGCTCTATATGTGTCTGTATATTTTAGAAAACTCACTCAAACAACTCTCCCAGGCTCAATGTGCGCCTAATGGAATATTTGTTTTTATTGCTGAACTGACACATATAGTAGATACATAGCAGTAAAAAAAAGTCAGATTTTGGGAGAGCTGCTCTGTGTGTGCACGTCCGTAGTGTGTGTGTGTGTGTGTGTGTGTGTGTGTGTGTGTGTGCGCGTGCATGTTGTGTGTGTGCATGCATCCTGGTATGAGTGTGTGTGATCCCATTCTGCTGTGGTCCAGACAGTAGATCGATGATATCCCACTATGTGACAGTAATCAATGCCTTTGATCACTATACCCCTGTTAAGACACAGCGGAACCAGCTTGGCCTCTCCACTGCTTTCATGTGTGTGCGTGTGTGAAATGTATTAAATATAGGCACTTACATAATGTGTGTGTGTGTATATGTCCCCTTACTAGGGTTGCAAAGGGGTGGAAAATTCCTGGTAAATTTCCAGAAACTTTCCATGGGAACTTATGAGAATTAATGAGAATTAACTGGACATTATGGATAAATAAAAAAAGAGTCATATACTATCATAAATATAAACATTTTGTTTTGTCATAAACAGATATGCATGCAAAAGGTTACAATTAAACTTGATTCAGATTTATTTGAGTAAAACTTATCACTGCTTAATTCTTTCATTGAACAATAAATTCTTTCACTGAACAACAAAAACATGAATGTTGAGTAGAAAATTCCTTACAGTTCCACCTTCGGAATGTAAAATGAAAGGAACTCCTTTTCGCTCCAAAAAGCCCAGTTCAAAATGTAAGATGAAAGTAAAGTGATGTATAAAATCTTGTGTGGTCACATAAAATCCTCTAGCAGTAGACAGAAGAAACTGCATCGCATTTACAGTAGCTAGTATCATGATAAGCTTGCCTCTTTAATGAAATTGTGCTAGCTTGTTACATTTAGCATATCTTACCAGTTACCTAGCTACTGTATGAATACATTTTGATTTAATAGTTGCTAGTTAAACTTTAACATCGTAGATCAAATATTACCTACCTCATAATATCATCAAAACTTACTTGACTTTATGAAAGTCCTTGGGGTCAAGTGTGTGGCTTCAATAGTCTAACTGGGCTGTGGGCTCAAAAAAGTAGCTTTAGTAGTTCAGAATTCTAGAAATCATTGTGCATGTAATGAAGGGGGTGTGGCCTCAATAGTCCTGCAGTAAATAATGTTCTGTGTGCCTGTGATTGAGAAATAGCACAGATACTCAACTGTATCTGCATTAGCTTTGATTATGCTACATTATATATATTTTTTTTTTTACCAACTATATGTTTATGTTCCCAAACTTCCAGTTTATTCCTGTCAATTCCCATAAATTCCCATAAATTCTCATAAATTTCCCATGAATTCCTATGGAAAGTTTCCAACTTAAAAAAATTCTGGGATTTTGCAACCCTAATCCTTACATTGCATAAAATGTTGTGTCTGCGTATGCATTTTCAGGCCATGTTCAGCCTGTGTATGGCTGAGAGTGAGGCAAATGAAGTCACGTTGCAGGGTGTATCAGGCGTTGGACTAAAACATGCGCTAGACTTTGCCTACACAGGCCAGGTAAGGCTATACATGAACACATGCACACATACACTAATCACTAATCAAATCTGCTTTGTACCACACTATGTAATTGCACCAGCCCAATGCTGCCAGTACAGTCTAATCAGTGAATCAGTCGTTAACTATAATCAGTAACACTCTTCTGTTGATCAGTTTCATTATGTGTAATCATACTCTGAAGATTCAAAGGCAGGATTTCAGATTTCAGCAGGATTGAGGTGCGGAGCGCAGTGTAAACCAGGTTTGTAACTGTGATAATCATGTTTCCCCTGGGGACATGCTGTGAGTTATTTAAGCCAAACCCAACCAAGACATTCTCAGAAAAATGTAGGCTTTTCCAACACACATCATCTTTTTTCTCAGTACTGCTAGAGGCTCAAACAGTGAGAAAAAGGAGCTGATAATATGGGCACCAGTTCAGCTCTGAGAGTATAGTAGTTTTGCAGACAGGGTCCTCATAGAACCTCAAATTGCCTGATGGTCCATGAGTCAGATGTCACAGTTACAATTACACTATATAGCACTTAATCAGAACACTGATATTTTGTCCACATTGTGCAGTCGCGACTGAGCAGATGTTATTTGGGTGATGGATCATGCTCAGCAAAGCACTGACCCATTTTTCCTGATTCCAGGGTCAGGAAAGGGCTGTTCAGTTGCTGTTTAACACTTAGAACTCAGAGTGTATCAGTAAAATCTGATTTCAACAAAAAATCTGATGTTCAATAACACTGGTTCTATGTGACATAGAAAGACCAAACAAAGCTCAGCATGATGTCTGACACCTCGAGCATTAACACAAACCGGGAGAACTTTTTTGCCAAATGATTACAATTTACCACTTTTTGCGCTTCCGGCAAGGATCCATGCTGCTCATGTTTTAAGGGTTAGTGTATTCCATCTGTTGTCAGGTGCCATCATAACAAGATAATCAGTGTTGTTCACCTCACCTGTCAGTGGTTTTAATTTTGTGACTGATTGATTGGTGTGTATTAAAGGGGACCTATTATGCAAAACTCACTTTTAAAAAACATAGATCTATAGTTATAGTAGATCTATGGGCTTTACAAAACATGTGAAGTTCTTTGCACAAAATCACTCTTACATAAAGAGATATCACCAACTTTATTCTTCACAGTTTTGGTCCTTTTCAAAAGGAGTCGTTTCAGGCTCTGTCCCTTTTATGCTAATAAGATGTTGCTGGCCACGCCCCACCCATCCCATACTAACGCTGCACGTTTAACTTCTGGATTTTATATTAGAATCCATGTCCTTAACACCAGTGAAAGTGTTTCTTTCTTTCTTTCTTTCTTTCTTTCTTTCCTTCCATCCCT
>JBBIGA010093828.1:0-11189 GCA_037576975.1 Alestes dentex | reverse complement strand
GCAGCAGATAGGACTAAATGGAGACAGATGATTCGCTGTGGCGACCCCTGAATGGTAAAGCCGAAAGAGAAAGAAGAGACAAAAAGCATTGGCCCGTCACAGAGTAGTGCCTGGCAGGAGGTTAATGGCATAGTCAAACGGTATGTGAGGTGGTAAGAGCTGGGCCTGCTTACTAATAACCTCTCTGAGGTCCCAGTATTCAGAAAGTACTCAGGATAGCTCAGGTGGGCTTTGATGAGGAGAAGAGGCATTGGCTGGGAGACATGCCCATTCTCCTCACACATGACTGCTGACAGTGGGGCCCCCAGGCTGCCACTGACTGTGTCGGTCAATAAATGTGAAGATTGTGGTGTTACAGCCAGGGGCACCTGACTTCGTGATGGGCCAATGCTTTTCCTGAGAGCTCAGAACAAGAAGGGCATAGGTGACTTGGTCAGCCACAATATAGGCACCGGCCCTCCTGCATACTGGCTTTTCTTTCTATCTGGGGCAGCCGCATGTGACCCATCTGCATGTGTTGGGGTTCGGATGCTGGGGCAGAGCGGCCACTGGTCAAGGTAATCTGGGAGCTCTCGCAAAAGTGGTTATCCAGCCTAAGGGAGACCTCAGTTAGAGCCTCAAGAGTGGTGGGAGGGTCACGGGGGACCAGCAGCTCTCCTCACTCAGACCTTGGAAGGAGGCTGCCATGAGCGCCTGTGAGTTCCATCCACTCTCAGCAGCTAGAGTTGGGAACTGAACGGCGTAATTGGCAACAGAGTGCCTCCTGTGGTGTATGTGGAGGAGCCAGCATCTCCCCCACAAGCAGGGTTGTCAAACATTCTACATAGTTCCTCTGTAAAACAAGTCGCAGAAGAACACAGGTCGGGACACCCCTCCCAGATTGCTGTAGCCCAAGTCATGTTTCGCCCCATTTTTATAGACATTATGAAAGCTGCTGTTCAAAGGCTAATGAACATTGTAGTGTAAAACCCCAGAATAGACTTGGCAAAGACATGAAGACAATTTAAGCATAATTACCATCGTGGGCCATACTTCTGTACAAGAAGTCCAAACAAGATATAAGTAAAATACAAATAAAACAGAGAACAGAAAGAGCACCAGAAATATATTACAATAAAAACAGCTACTATAAAAAGGACAATGCAAATAAACCAGAAATCCTACTCAGAAGCAAACAGCAAGGAAATCTCCAGGGATCTTCAGATAGGATTTTTAAGTTTTAAGATAGGGCCTAATGAAAAAGGGCAAACTGCTGAACATGGTTGGGGTGTAACAGAAATAGAACAATTCACTTTAGGCCTCGGACTCAGCTGTGGAATATTTATAAGTACTTTGATCTAGGACTGAAACGATTATTCGAGTAACTCGAATAATTCGATTACAAAAAATGTTCGAGGCAAATTCTTTGTCTCGAGGCTTTGTTTAATTTATGTCACCAAAGTCCATCTATTTAAAATGTCTCTGCTATCGTATCACTCCCGCTTTGTAGACTACTGTGCAGCTCCGGTATCATTGTTTCACACGGACTGTTTTAACTGACATGCATTTCAAAGATTTAGGATGCCATGTTTATTGTGCACTCTATGGAAGTGGCGGAAAATGAAGATCCTGGCGTGTGTAATTGTAAAACGGACCTGGCCTACCACAACAGTACATATAACTACCTTATGTCTGGGGAAGGCGTGTTTTGAGATGTAACTCATCTGTGTGTGTGTGTGTGTGTGTGTGTGTATGTGTGTGTGTGTGTGTGCACTGTGCGAGTGTGGGAGAGATGAGGAGTAAGATCTTGGTGCATTTTGCTACTTCTCTTGCTACTTATCATGCCTCGTCACTATAACACAGCTTTCAAATAATTACAAATACTGCAGGTTCTAGCAAGCGCTAGTGTTCATATTAGTTAGCAATCGTAAAAATGCGTTACCTTGTAGAGGCTCCGATTCTGCGTGGATAAGTACAGTTCACAGTAGGAAGCTTTCGATTCAGGTGCTGCAGCATTGCATTCTACTCTACCTACCTACCTCATCTAGATACAGTTGGAAACTGAACTGTACTGTTTAATTTGATTATTAGTAATACTTTATTCTCAGGTGGGCTATTGCAGAGGGTACACCCCATTTCCCCATTTTTTTATTAAGATAAAACTAAGGACAAATAGGCTAACCTGTGTTTGTGAATTTGTATTTCATTGGTTTTTATGTACATCATAAATGTTTCACAGAGAAGTTCATTAAATGGGCTTAGTTCTGAAGCCAATAAGCCAAAGGTTTTAAGGTTTGATCTAATAAAAGTGTTGAGTTTGAATAAAAACCTTTTTAGTGAGAAATAACAGCCAATTGCTTGCTCATTTTAAGAGGCCTTTCATGTTACATAATGCACTATTGGTATAGTTGTTTAAAACGCAAAAGTATGATTTATCCAATTACTCGATTAATCGATGAAAAAATCGACAGAATACTCTATTCCAAAAATATTCGATAGTTGCCGTCCTACTTTATTCTAAGAAATCTAGAAGTAAAACAGGTACATAGATATAAAATATAGTGAGATCACTATCTATGTAGTGCTTAAACAACAAACAATAAAATCTTAAACTCAAATTCTAAACTTAATAGGTAACCAGGGTAGAAACATCAGTGCTGGTAAAATACTGTCCCTCTTCCTCATGCCAGTCAGAAACATTGCAGCTAGATTTTGAACCACTTGGAGGCATAAAAGTAATGACGGACTGGCTCCCACATAAAGAGCAGGGGCTTGCTGTCCGTACCAGAGAACACTCTCATGAAGATGAACTGCATGTTTGACAATTGTTAATTTTCCTGGCCTTTTTTTGCTACTTTTAAGTTTTGACCGACAATATACATGAAATACAGACCAGTGTTGCTTTCATATCCTAAATGCGTTGCGTGTTCCAGCCACTGATTTAGTCTAAGAAAATATTAGTGCAGATGACTTCTGTTCTGTGGGAGATTTAACTATTTGTATTGTACAAACCTATAAATCCTTACATAACTGCACTGCACTTGTACCATTACAAAAGGGTAGCAATAATCCAAGGGTAGCAATGTCAGCGGTCAGCTGAATAAGCCTTGGCCCCTGAAGATGCACAAGCCAGGACTTAACTGTCACATAAATATTTTAGAGTGTGTGCTTCTGAGGGAGAGGAGAGGAACCAGGTACTGCTCATTTGCACTGTGTTAGTTTATTATTAATGCACAGGATCAGCTGAGCTCACTGATGGTGTACTTCCTGGCTCAGCTTTAACCCAGTCAGCAGTTCTCCTTAAAGGGTCACAGCACATGCCATCTGCAGAAAATGGTCAACAGTGGAGCTCAGCTTGGAACTCAATGGTACTTTGCCGTAGCTTGCTAATGACTGGGCTGCTCCTCAATGTTTTGAAATGCTGACGTAGAAGGAACATGATTCTTTGGAAAGCTTGCAAAATATGTAACAATATAACAATGTAACAAAATGTAACAATAATGTAAACTCGACTAAGAATCATGGAACAATATGATTTTAGCACCTCTGGGAAAGCATACTCCTTAAAGAGATCCCTTGTTCAATAACACCAAAACACCTGACTGTTTTAAAATTCATCTGTAATTTGCATAATATGCTGTCTTAATTCAGGGGGGAGTTAGTGGCCTGGTGGTGAAGAAGTTGCCCCTGTGAGCTTTCTGGTTTGTGCGTCAGTCTTATGATGTCAGTTCCGTGTGCAGCATTGCTAGCAACATTCATATTTCTTTTAAGCATTCTGGATAAAAATCATTATATTTATATAGTGATTTATATCCAGACTGATTTTATATCCACCAGGACTCCTCTGTTTTTCTCCATTGTTTTGCCGCTATCACACCCAAAAACATACATTTTTTGCCGTATGGACATTTTCTCCACCGAATGTGACTTAATCTTATTGTTACACCCCTAGTGCACGTGCAAATGTAATGTAGTAACTTTAAAGATATGCAGACACTGGACTAATTTTGGCTCTTTTATTTTTGTTTCAACAATACTGAATCAAAATTAGAATTTAATATGAAGTGTGTTTTATTGTAATGCAGTGTCTTTTGGATGAAGTGAAAAAGTGGAGTACACTGGAGCGTTTGCATTGACTGCAATACAAATAGCTGCAGTGTGGAGACATGTGAATCATCAGTATAAACATGTATTGTGTGTGTTGCAAGAGTGTATTTGTTGGGTTTTTGGCAAGGTTTTAGGATTGGCACAATAGAACGGGTCTGAAAGGCAATTTATGCTGGTCTCACATGAATAATAGGCTTAGCATCACAAAAATAAAAGAAAGATTAAAATAGGCTTGGAAAATCTGTTCATTTGGCTCTTTGTGACTGTCTTTTATTTTGCCAGTGTTTTATTATGCTAATAATGTAGTGTTGGATAAAAATAGTCTGGCAGAGGCAGGTTTCCCTCCATTGAAAGTGAGCGAAAGGGGGATTAAAGGAGTCAGGTGGAGACGAGGGTGTCTCTGTCATTGATAAACCACAAGAACTGACTGAGGAACTTCGTCTTATCCCTGCTTGTCCCCTCCCTCCATCTCCTCACATCCAATCTGTTTTCCGCACACCAGTGGCATACCCCTTTGTCTGTTGTATATGGATTACAACTGGATTATGATACTGTGTAAACACTTTTACTGTAAGCACTTGGTTACTTTTACTTTACAGTTAGTTTACTCAATGATGATATATAGGCATGTTACATTTCAGGGTTTTATTTAGATTTTTGAGCTTATAACCCCAAAAAGATCAATTCGATTTTCATCAAAGTGACAAAATGTTACTCACTGTAGTTTAACTAATACACACACTACAATTGGCATTTTATCCATCTTGTATCCCTGAACAGTGTGTTGATATGCATCATCCTGTATGTGCTAACTCATGTAACACATATACTCATTAACTCATAAAACCATACAAAATTATGGTTTCATTTTTCAGGTCTTTTTGCAAGGTCGATAATGATCATTAGTTTAAAATAATATTCATTAAAAACGTAATCTCCTAATTTGCTTGAAAATTGCTTTTGTGGCTGCTGTACCTCCACAGAGAAGCTAAGTGATTTTTGCAGGCCTAACATAAATAGTTATAGTTGCTTATACTGAGCTCCTAGTACTGGAGCTTCTCAGGGTAGAAATTCTCAGATGACAAGTCGGATGCATCAGGCATGTGGACAACACGGAATTCAGCATGGCTGTGGACAGTTTTCTTGACTGATGTGAGCTAAGACCAAAGAACTCCTGGTGGACCTGAGCAGTCACTTCCGTGTCCGTTAGGGGTTTTATGTGGAGATCGTTCAGGACTACAAATACTTTGGTGTGCACATGGATAAAATGCAAGACTGGTCAAAGAGCTCTCTGGCCACATATAAGAGGGGTCAAAGTAGGCTGTACTTCCTACAGAGACTCTGATCACTTAGAGTATGCAACACCATGTTCCGGATGTTCTGTGAGTCTGTAGTGGCCAGTGCCATTTTCTATGCTGTGGTGTGCTGGGGTGGCAGAATAAAAGTGACAGACACCAAGAGGCTTAACAAACTAATCAAGAAAACGGTCTTAGTGGTTGGCAAGAAACTTGACAACATGAAAGGCGAGCACTGTCTAGACTTCAGTCCATCATGAACAATGCTGATCACCCACTCCACAGGGTTGTGGCTGAACTGAAAAGTACTTTAAGTGCTCCACAGAACGCCACAATTAATCCTTCTTCCCCACTACCAAATTCACCAAACTCCTCCCTCTGTCACACATCCACATAATAATCTGTAATAACCTGTTGCTACTTTGTTTTTCAGTTTCTTATTAAATAATTTTAATTGTTATCTTATGATTATGTGCAATAGTCTACCATGTCATAGACTATCATGCAGTTTTGATATTGGGTGCCAAATAATTTCATTAGATGTAATATCTTATGTGCAGTGGTCTTACCATGTGAAATATCACTGCTTATGTCAATATTATAACAATACAATAACATACTCCCAACCACTATGTGTTACTAGTACTTTTAGTGTGTAATCTATTGCAATCTAAGCTTACTAGTAGACTTTGTACTAAATAGGAACCAAAAAGTATGTATTCATAAACATAAACAAATTTGTTTAAAAAAAAACCAAAATTGATAGAAATTCAGGTTAGGAATTTGGCTGAGCCATGCACCTTTTTAGAAATGCTTATGCTGTGTCTTGAGTTATTTTGAGTGTATGTTCAGTGCTGATGTCTTGTTGAAACATTTTGTTGTTGATTGTCCTCTGGTACATTGTTCCATCTCTTAAAGTTTCCTTCACTGATGTGCATTTTATTACATGTTATTCTTTGGGTTATTCCTACTGCTCTTAGGTCATCTTGCAACTCTGTTTAAGTGAATGCTGTCTTCTCTCTTCCTTATCTTTAGTATGAGAGCATCTTGCTTGGTGACCTGTCCCGGTTTTCATGAATTAGGGTCTTTTCTAGGGCTCTGTAGCATTTCCATTCAAGCATTAATTATGAACATCCCTGAAAACTTTAGGAAACTTCTTTACCTACATCATAATCGTTACTTGTTATTTTCAACCAATGGTAGCATCTTATTATTACACCAGATACAGTTTGCAAAAAAATTACAGAGTAACTGAAACAGTTTCATACAGCAGTCAAAGAGGCTGGTTGTAATGCACTCTTGCAGTTCCAATGGCTGTCAAAACCACCCCTCCTAAGCTATTTTCACACTGGAAGCAGTTTTGGTTTGTTACCCTTATTCTACTCTCTCCCACTTGATTTGGTTGGATTGGAGTTATAAGTCAGATTCTATTTGTTTAGTTTTTAGGTTCCACTCAGACATGCAAATAAATTCTTTGAACACTGATGTATGGTCGCAAGAAAATCAAACCTGTTTGAAATCCTGGTTGCCCCTCGTGAGGTTGCATCAGAGCATCGGGCCGTATAGTGTGAGAACATGAATCGTGAGCTGCGAACTTCTAACCCCTGCGATTCAGTCGTTCAGTTTGAGCAGGAGCTGAAAAACGTGACCGAAAAAATCGCACAGTCTATGCCCAGCTTTACCCTGACCAAGTTGCCTGGCCCATTGGCGGAAAAACAACCCTGAAAAATTACATTCCCATCACCATGCTTGACTGTGGGGATGGTGGTCTCGGGGTTGAATTCTTCTTGAGGATAAACGGCATCACCAAGGTACCCTTGAACAAGGTACCGTCCTCACACATTGCTCCCCAGACGCCACCCATTGGTGGCAGCCCACTGCTTCACTTGGTGAATGGGTTAAATGCAGTGAAAGAATTTCACACTGTGTGCTGTGGTGTGTTCATGAGTGAACATAAGGGTTTACTTTACTTTTCTCCTTTCTTTCACCAAACAAATGCCACATCCCAGTGTCCAAACAATTCCATTTTCATCTCATCCTACCAAAGAATTGACGATGAAAAGTTTTCATCTTTGTCCAGGTGAGCTTTTGCAAAGGTTAGTTGAGCTTTTATGTGAATGTCTTGGAGAAGTTGGTGCGCATGTAGACCAGCCTGCTGGAGTGTTTGCATTGAGATGCTGGTAACAGAATTGCGGAGGTTTATCAGGATGGCATTGGTGGTGATCCTAGGATTCTTCCTGGCCTCATGCACTACCATTCTGTCCAGCATAGGGGTCACTTTTGCCTTCCTTTCAGGCCCTTTAAGTCTTTTCACAGTGTGGAACTTCTTATACATTTTGCTTATACTTTGCACTGTGGCCACTGAACCACAAAACACTTTGATATAGTTTAATAGCCTTTCCCTGTCTTGTGAGCAGACACAATGTACAACCAGAGGTCCTCACTAAGCTCTTTGTTTTTAGTTATGACCTGCAGTTGACTAGTGACTGACTGGACTGCTGCATCAGCTGTTCTCAATTTATAGTTGATCAGACTGCACTAGAACATGATACAAATTACGAGGACCAATTGAAATGGTATAGAAGCTTGCATTTCTCAAAAAAATGCAACAGTTTCAAGGGATATTTATAATTTTGGACATGCCCAAATGTAAAAAACATACATTTGCAATTTTTTAAATGGGTATGGGTATGATTTTTAAGCTTAACTGTATAGCAAGTGAAGTCAAGTAGTTTTGTTGTCATTTCAACTATATACACACAGTACACAGTGAAATGAAACACTGTGCCTCCAGGACCATGGTGCAACACAAACAAAAACAGAACACCACAAGACAACAAGTGCAGACAAGATAAAAGAGTGCAAGAAAAACAACCAGACAAGACAACATTGAATGCAGCTGACAATACCTGCTGCATTAGAATGAATACAGTATTATGACAGATACTGCATTCTAGCAGCGGAGAGTTATGTGTGCAAAAATGCAGAACAGAGTTACGTGTGCAAAAATTCAGAACAGAGGTAGGCAGCAATAAATATAATTGTACAAGTATAGCAGCTGCAGGACAGAAAATTTGCAGTATAATAAATAGAAGGGTATTTATAGAGGCAATTTAAAATCTGAACTGTTTGAGTTGTTTGTTTAAGGCAGAAAAGATCAGTGTGTATATTCATTAAGTTAGGAGGAGGGGAGGGAAGTTCAGGGAAGGTGTGTGTCGGTAGTGTGTGTTTTTTTTTGGGGTGGCATTGTTTCAGTTCTGGTTTAGGAGTCTGGCGAAGAAACTGTTTCCCATTTTGGCAATGGATACCTCAATGCTGTGGAGAAGTGTGTGAAGGGTGTGTAGGATCATCCACAATACTTGTGGCGTTGCGAATACAGCGTGTGTTGTAAATGTCTGTGACAGAGGGGAGAGAGATGATCTTCTCAGCTGCTTTCACTATCCTCTGTAGAGTGTGAAACAGCAGAATTCTCATACCAAGCTGTGATGCAGCTACAGAGAGTGCACTCCATAGTCCCTCTGTAGAACATGGTGAGGAATGAGGTAGGGTCTACCGTGATGTGAAAACCAAGGAACTGGGTTCTCTGGACGATCTCCACTGAGGAACGGTGGATGTACAATGGGGAGTGATCACGTGTCTCCTCCTGAAGCTGACAAGCATCTTTGTCTTATCCACATTAAGGGACAGATTGTTGGCTCTGCACCAGTCTGTTAGCCGTCGTACCTCCTCCTGTATGCCGCCTCATTATGTTTGCTGATCAAACCCACCACAGTTATGTCATTAGCAAACTTCATGATATGGTTTGAGCTATGTCTTCCTGTACAGTCATGGGTCAGCAACATAAACAGCAGAGGGCTAAGCACATAGCCCTGGGGGCCCAGTGCTCATTGTGGTGGAGATGAAGATGTTGCTCCCTATACTGACAGATTGAGGTCTCCTAGTCAGGAAGTCCGGGAGGCAGTTACAGAGAGAGGTGTTTAGGCCCAGCAGGCTCAGCTTCCCAATCAGATGCTGAGGAATGATGGTGTTGAACACTAAACTGAAGTCTATGAACATTCTTACGTGAGTGTCCTTTTTGTCTCACGTGAGTGTCCTTTTTACCTACCTCATGATGAGCCTCTTGAAGCACTTTCTGATAATGGGTGTGAGTGCAACGGGACATTACTGAGACACAGGACACTGATGACTTCTTTGGCATGGGGATGATGGTGGTGGTTTTAAAGCACTTTGGAATAACTGTGGTCCTCAGAGAGATATTGAAGATATCTGTGTGAAAATACGCCAGCTGGTCTGCAGATTCTCTGAGCACACAACCAGGAATGTTGTAGCCTTCCATGGGTTGACACAGAGCAGAGTTTTCCTCACATCAGCCATGGTCAGACAGAGCACCTGGTCGCTGGGAGGTGGGCTGGTCTTCCTCGCTGCCATGTCATTGTGGACTTTAAAGTGCATAGAAATGATTCAGCACATCTTGAAAGGAGGCCTCACCATCACAGGCAGGTAGAAATGTCCAATATAAAATAAAATTTGAAATAAAATATTTTATCTGGCCCCACTCATGAATAGCCTAAAAGCAAGATAGCTGAAATATTATGCAATTAAATATCTTCTCTCATAAAGCTAGTGAATTCAAGTGCATTTTAATATTCTGAACGAAGTGCATCTAGAAGTGGTCCAAAAAGTGGACCAACAGAAAGGCAACTCAGTTTTTTTCTGTTCACAGTGAGAGTTCGTTTGAAAGGGGATTCGGTTCTCTTTCTGCTCCACTTCAACTCAGATGGGTCTCAGTTCTTTTTCTGTTCACACTTTAGTTCCTCATCCAACCTGCTGCCGCTGTCTCTTCACGTTCACCATTCTTGGGATTTTTTTTCCACATAAGAGTAGATGGTTAAAAGCTCTACCAAACTTCTAAATTTTCCACAAAGATCGTTCTTCAGCTGGTAGGGAACAAGAATGCTTTCAGTCTGAGCAGCTTGGTAGAGTAACTTGATCTTGACAAGAATCTCTAAGTCCCTTTATTTATGTATTTATTGGGTTTTTATTTTTTATCATCATTTATTCGGTTTTTCGTATTTTTTAGTTTATTTCTTTATTTTCGGTTGTGTTTGCCCCATAGACGTATATGGTTTCCCACATGATCTACCTACGGTAAGCCTACAGGGTGAAAACAGTCAAAGTGAACTCGGAGCGCTTTGTTTTTCAAAACACCACTTAGAAATCATGGAGGGGTCTGAAATTCACATTGTAGGTGCATTCCTACTGTGAGAGACAGAACGTAAAAAAAAATTCACATTGTATGATTTGTAAAGAATTTATTCTTTTACATTCTGTCTCTCACAGTGGGAATGCAGTGACAATTGCAATACAATGTGAATTTCAGACTCTAGATTTCTAAGTGGGAGAACTTGCTCTGTGTTCAAATACTTATGTAAAATACTGCATATTTTAGCAAAAGGCTGCAGTATAACAAAGAGTGAAAAATTTAAGGGGGTCTGAATACCCACTGTACACACAGCACCCCGTATTGACAGAAAATCACAGAATTGTTGACATTTTTGAAGATTTATTAAATAAGAAAATCTGAAATATAACATGGTCCTAAGTATTCAGACCCTTTGCTCAGTATTTAGTAGAAGCACCCTTTGGATCTAATACAGCCATGAGTCTTTTTGGGAAAAATGCAACAAGTTTTTCACACCTGGATTTGGGGATCCTCTGCCATTCCTCCTTACAGATCCTCTCCAGTTCTGTCAGGTTGGATGGTAAACGTTGGTGGACAGCCATTTTTAGGTCTCTCCAGAGATGCTC
>JBBIGA010093807.1:0-10000 GCA_037576975.1 Alestes dentex | reverse complement strand
CTTTAGCAAACTCTGCAAACCAAAACTACCTAAAGCTAACAACCTATGCTAACTTAAAATACATAAAGCTGGTGAACTGCGAATTGAAAACAGAAAGGGCTGCTAACTGTCCCACTGGATTTGTGCTATTGTGAGCGAACGGCTAGACTTCTTCCACCTTATGGACTGAAGTAGCAGCTGTTTACAGATCGATTTCTTGCTAACAATAATAGATTGAGGAAATAGACAGTCTCTTTCCCAGGCCTAGTGGACACTCAGGTCCTTTATCTTCAGTTTGGCAGGGGGGAACCGGTCACTTTGTGATCTTTATTAAACCTGGATCTTCTCAGACTGACCACAGCGCGGTCAATCAGAATGCTCCAAAAATAAAACAAAACTGGGAGGCAATCGATCCAATCAAAAGCAGCATTGTTGACCATGTGTGTGTCTGTGTGTGTGCATGCGAGATAATATAATCTTGGAGAAATATGCATTTATCTGTGAATGAATGGATGACAAGTCCTCATATAAATGTAAAAATCGTGGAAATTACATATTCGGATGTATTCAAATTCGGCGCGGTGATAAATGAAAGCCGTTTAAAAGCATATTTAGGTCTTAAAAGCTCGGTTCCTGCGCTTCCGCTCAGAACAATGGGCTAAAGCTCGAACCGTAAATTGAGTTAGCCTGAGACTAATCTGCACACAAAGCGGGCCTCATTCCGCCATATCTATAATCTCCCACCAGCTGAAGGTGTGACTCAATTAGCATACATCCTGCAGCAGCGAGCCGATGGGATCATTTTTCTCGGCAGAAGGTATTAAGGAGAGGAAAGAGGGAAAGAAAACCTGTGGTAACACCAACTCCAACAAAACCTGCATCGCAGAAGATTCAGACATGACCCTCTCTTAGGGAGCTTCTCCTTTGGGTCTGAGTTCCTCTCAATGGTTCCTCCTCATGCCCCTCATGTTCCTCTCACATGTTTCTTTTTCATGCTCTTAGGGAGCTTCTCTTCGTTCCTCTTGAGACTGAATCTCGGTTCCTTTCACTCGAAGTCACTTCCTGCAACTCGGACTTTTTCGACTGTCCAGAACATTCTCCTGACCCGCTAGCCAGGAGTTGAATCCCGGTTGTCTTGGAAACCCGAAATCTTTTTTATTCCGAATTTTGGCCTCTGGCGGCTCCAGTGAAGCTCTATTGATGGAACATAATGAGCTGCGGCCTCGTGGCTGGAGTTTCATCTACAGACCCATTAGGGTCTGAAGCCTCACCCACAGAGGACAAAGAGGTTAAGCAAACGAGTCATAAAGAGAACGAGAAGGGAAAAAAGGAATGAGTCAGAGAGAAGGGGCAAAAAGAGAAGAAAAAAAGAACAGAGAACAATCAGCAACAGAGGTGATCAGTAATCGGGCCGCCTGTCGAGGCTATGCTAATGTGTGATAAAAGGACGAGGTGCCCGGACTGTGTGTGTGTGTGTGTGTGTGTGTGTGTGTGTGTGTGTGTGTGTGAGGGAGAGAGAGTGAAAGCAGCAGGCTCTAAGCGAAGAAAACAAAAGAGTTTCCTCTGAAATGTCCATCACTGGAAGAGCAGAAGCAGAGAAAGCCTCATCACGGCTCGCCTTCCCGCTAAGAGACCAATTTCACTACAGTCCAATTATCTGTGGAGCGTCTCGCCGCTACCTGATAGGTAAAGGGCTGCAGGAGATGAGGACACGCAGAAATGACCGTCCACTGTACTGTGATGGGATCTTTGCTCTAACTCTCCCTCTGGCGCGCATGCTAATGTGACCATGCAGGGTTAGCAACCGCTAAGAGCTTTGAAGAAGCTTTGAACCACACTGGCCACGTCTGTTTTTGGTGCTACTGCAGGTTAAATGGCTTTACCCCAAATGAAGCTGACCCATTTGGTCTGAATTAGTGTGACTATTGGGTTTCAGACTACTTCACAATGATTTACAGTAGATACTGAATAATTACTATTTATTAATAGGAGAGACTAAATAATAAGAATCACCTTCACGGTAGTTAATGAATAAGTTATAGTAGATCCTGAAAACTTCATGGTGGTTAGTGAATATTTCAAGGAAAAAAGCAGATACTGTATAAATTGCAAAAAAGTACTGAATTACTCAGAGCAGACAGTGAATCCTTCATAGTGGACACTGAGAAATTCACAGTAGCTACTGAATAATTCATAGTAGCTACTAAACAGTTCCTGTTAGCTACTAAATTACAGTAAGTACAAAGATTTTAATAGTATCTACTGAATAAGTCATAGTGGATACAGAATAATTAGCTACAGCTACTGATTAATTCAGAGTAATTACTAAATAATTAATGGCAGACAATGAATAATTCATAGTAGACAATGAATAATTCATAGTAGACAATGAATAATTAATTTTAATAATTAATACTAAATAATCCATAAGAGTTTAAAGATCTTTGCATTTTTAGCTGCAGTGACTGGAAAAAAAGCGCTGCGGTCCTGAGGGTCCGAGGTCACATGATGTGGATGCCTAAACTAAGCTGTAACGAATTTATTTTAACATTGTACCAAAAAGCAACAATTCATGTTGAATTTAAAGGCTGTTGCTGATGAAGTATGTTACAGCTGAAGTTACCAATGCTGTGGCTTGAAAAAAAATGTCAAAACTTTCAAAAACTGAATATAAAGTTTAAGAAAATATAATAACCAAGGATTTTTGGGGGGTGGTCTGTACAAGGCAGGATGATCTGAGCGTAAATATTTCAGAGGACACTGTTTCACAGCAACAGTGGTGACAATCGCTCATGTTCTCGCTGGCACTCTCCCAGACTTACAGTTCCGAAGGGCGCCCGAACAAATAGCGAGAACACAAAAAGACTTGAGCACAATGTCAGGCAGCAATGTGGTAGAAAAGTCCTTCAGAGCGTTCTGAAACGCTTCTTGTTCTGAAGAACAAACACTGCCCAGAGCTGGAGGACATCAGGCGGCTTTGAGGAGCGCAAGGAGCTGCAGACCTGAAGGAACTCAGTGGCAGACTTTCCACCACCAGGCTGTGTAGAGATCTGAACTGGTCTTTCAGTCAGGACAGACAACGTCACTCTGCCAGGGCAGAGGCAGGGCAGGACCGGCTGGTTACTGGTTAATGCTACTGGTTGTGATGGTTGGAGCGGTTAGACCTGGGGCCCCCAGATACTAGGGTGGTCATTTCAGATACTAGTAGTCATTTACAAATATGTCCATGTCAGTTATTTGTGGTTGATTCACCATAGCGATCACTGCAGTTACCTGTAGTAACTGTGCAATCACGCTTTGCATTAAGCTGGAAATTTCTGGGCGATTCACCTTGGGAACGAATGCAAGGTGAAATTTTGGCACCGTTCCGACTCCAACACGTCGTTGTTGCATCCAGTGCACTTGTTTATACATCGCCGATTGGATTAACAGTTTCCAAACAACACTCTTCACCAACCACCTGCGATGCCATAGCAACCACCTAGTATCATCCTAGCAACCACCTGGGTCACCATGGTGACATCCTTGCAACCACCCAGGACACCATGTTAACATCCTAGCAACCACCTGGGTCACCATGTTAACATCCTAGCAACCACCCGGGTCACCATGGTAACAGCCTAGCAACCACCCAGGACACCATGTTAACATCCTAGCAACCACCCGGGTCACCATGGTAACATCCTAGCAACCACCTGGGTCACCATGGTGACATCCTAGCAACCACCTGGGTCACCATGGTGACATCCTAGCAACCACCCAGGACACCATGGTAACATCCTAGCAACCACCCGGGTCACCATGGTAACAGCCTAGCAACCGCCACACTTACCACAGCAACTGTACAATCATACCTCATTTTTTCTTTTACAAATGAATTCTTTTTCAAAGTAGACACTGAATAATATATAGTAAATATTGATTAGCTCAGAGCAGTTACTGAATAATTCATATTCATAATCCAGCATCGCCTAAGAATCGTCATGAAAAAGCTCTTCAGGTGGTACCTTTGGACTCCACGGTGGACGACACCTCGCTCTCTGCCTCCTCTTCCTGCCGGGGCTCCTCCACTTTCACCTTCCGGACCTTACAGGGCCGCCCGACCCTACAACGCAACGACATCATCAGTGACATCACCACCTGTGCTCCTGATTACTGCATTTATAATAGACACTGTAATACTGCTACATCTACTGATAATACTAGTCATAGTGCTAATAATGTATCTTTATTTGTTCACCTCTTTTGGGTTATAAAATCTCAAAGTTGCTTTAAAACACTGGTGAAATCTACATGAAATAACAATCATTTAATAAGTTAAGTTAAGAGGGTTTTTCGCTCCTCCTGTAAAGTGAACATTTTGGAGACGTTTTCTGTTATAATCAGCCACGCCGTTAAACCCAAGGCGTATGAAGTGGAAAAAATTATAATCTGGTAACAGTGGCTCCTGTCAAGGGGGGGTTTGGAATGTTAGGCAGCAAGTGAACTGTCAGCTCTTGGCATCAATGCTGGAAGCAGGAAAAATGGTCGAGCGAAAGGATCTACACTTTGACGAGGACCAAACTGTGACGGCTGGAGTCTTCAAAACGGCCGGTCTTGTTAGGGGTTCCTAGTATGGAGTGGTCAGTACTTACAAAGAGAGGTCCAAGGAAGGAGAACCGTAGAACCGGCGACAGGGTCATGGGCCCTAAGTATCACTGATGGTTGTGGGGAGCGAAGACCAGTCCGTCTGGTCTGATTCCACAGAAGAGCAGCTGTAGCACGACTGCTGGAAAAGTTCATGTTGCTCTGACAGAAACCCTGCTTTTTATGGGGCTGTGTAGCTGCAGACCGGTCGGAGTACCCACGCTAACCCCTGTCCACCTTCAAGGGACATATGAGCATAAGAACTGGACCAAGGAACGGTGAAAGAAAGGAATCCATTGTGCAAATTGAATACAATAACTCAGACACACTCACACACACACATACACACAGTAGTTTAGAAGATGAATCACATTACAGCCCAGAGAGGAGCCTCTCAGTAGATGTACAGCCTGTTTATTCTGGCTCTGACTGATGCTAGCGGAGAGCCTCGCTTCTCCTGGGTATATTCGCACATCTGAGTGTGTTTATGTGAGGCTCCTATGCGATACGAGGGAGGGGGGGGGGGGAGCCTGGTGCAGTGAGGGACACTAATCCTCATTTGAAAGTAATATCAAATACTCTGCTAGTGTTCATGGCTATTTCTGGGACAAACGAATAACAGCTGATTAAGGAGATTAACATCTCCAGCCTGCAGAATAAACAAGATAATACCAAAATAAACCCCGTCCTTGACTCAGAGGAAACGGCTGGGAATCGCGAGCTCCAGCTTAAAGCAGACGCTGCTCCTAAAGGGCTCCTGCCTCGGCTGGAAGGCTGGATCAGTGTCGGACCTGCGAATGACCTCCTCTGATTCTATGTGAGTGAACTGAAGAACAGGGGGAGAGAAAAACCAAAATGGTTCAAGCAGCACTAACTCCATCCCACACTGGAAACAAGCGTTTCTGTCCGTCTATCAGTCTATTCATCTTTATATACTTCAGTGTATCTGTCTGTCTATCCATTCATCTAATTTATACTTCTATGCATCTGTCTGACTATCCTTGCTTCCATCTATCTATCTGTCTGTCTGTCTATACATCCATCCACCCACTTATCCATCTATTTTGTGTATCTAGCGGTCCATCTCTCTGTTTATCCATCCTTCCATCTATCTACCTACGTATCCATTCATCAACCCATCCATCCATTCACCTCCCTGTTCATTCATCTAATTTAGACTCTGTGTATCTATCTGTCATCTGTCTGTCTATCTATCTATCCATCCATCCATCCATCCATCCGCCTCCCTACCTATGTATCAGTTCTACTACAGATATGTTCAATCTGTGTTCTATCTGTCCATCTATACTTCTATCCATCCAGCCATCAAGACAGAGAAGTAAAGTCTTATTCCTTGAAGTACGGTGGCTGTACTGGGGTTATCATTCACGCATCTATTTGTACATCAATCAATATATTGATCTGACTATACATCTATCCATCCATCAACACGATAGATAAGAACCAGTCATATTCTCTGGTGAAGTGCTGGGTCTATGCAGCGTATGAAAAGTAATATATTACAGAAGGAGAAAAAGAGAAAAGAGAAGTGAGAGAGAGAGAGAGAGAGAGAGAGAGAGAGGAGCTGACAACTCTTGGCTGGAGCAATTGACAGTTTATTGGAACACATTAAAAGAAGGAAAAAAACTAGTTTGTTGTTGTGTTTATCCAAACGTGAACAATTGTGTGAGTAATCAGGGTCTCTCTCTCCATCATAAGATACACCCCCAAACACCCCCATCACACACACACACACACACACACACACACACCCACACACACAAACACACCCCCCCACACCCCCACCCAAACACACCCACACACCCCCACACACACACACCCACACCCACACACACACACACCACCACACACCCACACCACTACGGCAACAACAGCCAACAGGATTTACAGATGAGCAGCAGGCATCACCAGCCAAACCATGAGTCAGCCACAGCCTGCATTACAATCCAAACTGATTCACAGGGCTCTCCAGGGTCAGCAGTCATCACCAGCCAATTTCAAAGTGGAGCAGAAACCGGACAGGCTGACAGGAATTACGAGCCAATTAGAAACCAGAACACTATCGAGACGGACGTTACGAGCCGACCTCCAATCTGGAACAGGTTTCGGGATATTACACGCTAAACACAGGCCTCTGAGAGGCCAGCAGGCATTATGAGCCGATCTCAAACACGAGAACCTTAATCCTGACGGTCCAGCGGGCATTTCGAGAAGATCCTGCAATTGGAACGGAGCTCTGGGGACGTCAGCAGGCATTACGAGCAAAATTCTGATTCACAGGGCTCATAGAAGCCAGCAGGAATTACGTGGCGGCCTCTGACGAGCACAATTCAACACGTCTGGCAGGCATTAGTAAACGATGCACAGTTAGAGAGTGCGGCCCATCTGCTGACGAGCGATTCACGCTGGACCTTCTCTAGACCCTCAGAGCAGCTGCCTTAAGGACTTTACCTTCTCTTGGTTTCCGTACCAGCAGGCTTCCTGGGCTGTGTTTCCATGGTGCCGCCTGCCGTGTTGGGCTTGTCCGGGTGAGAGGGTGCCGGGGAGACAGGCTCACTGAAAAAAGGGATGAGAAAAAGAGAAAGAGAATGAACAGTGATGAATAAATGACTCTTCTGTTGCTCACCCATCATTAGGACCAGCCGGTCCATGCGTCATATCCACACACGACCTTTAGTGAGGATAAAGGCAGAAACAGCGCAACAATGGCCTCCGATCTGCCGAAAACACCTTTATTATGTTAATTTCTGCATCCCAAGAGGCCCTGCTAAGTGCTGATAATGTTCGTCATTTGCGGATAAATAAATACACCAGTC
Organism: Alestes dentex; assembly: GCA_037576975.1. NCBI lineage: Eukaryota > Metazoa > Chordata > Actinopteri > Characiformes > Alestidae > Alestes > Alestes dentex. Next base: position 2,558 of record JBBIGA010093807.1, on the reverse strand, counting down.
AGCCTCGGCGTTAAACCCACGGTAGAAAACAAAGTGGAGAACATTGATGGACTGGTTACAATGTTCCAAGTAATTTATATTGTTTGGAAATACTGTCAGCAGTTCTTAAAAACTCAGGCAAAGCTGTTCAGTTCAATACTTGCACCTATAAAAGTTAAAACCTGAGCAACTGCACATTTTATCTTATGTTTTTTCAGGAGCTGTACATTTGAAGGCTTGTACATCTGGTCGGATCCCACAGAAGACCTGCTGGAGCACAAACTGAAGAAGAAGTTCATGCTGCTTTGACAGAAAGGGGTCAGAACACACAGTGCAGCGCCCCCTGCTGTGTATGGGGCTGCAGACCGGTCAGAGTTCCCATGCTGACACCTGTCCACCAAAAGCGCTTTCACTGGACATGTGAGCTTCAGAACTGGACCATGGAGCAATAGAAGAAGGTGGCCTGATCTGATGAATCATCACATGGATGGCCAAGTGTTCGTTCCTCACCTGATGATGAAGGAAAAAAGGCGGCGTGGTAGCAGAGGCAGTGTGATGCTCTGGACAACGTTCTCCTGGAAATCCTTGGCTCCTGAATTTATGTGGATGTTACTTTGACACAGACCACCTACCTAAACATCACTGCAGTTCCAGTTCACCCCTTTGCGGAGATGCTGTTCCTTAATGGCAGCATCCTCGTCAGCAGGATGATGCCCAACCCGGCAAACTGTACAGGAACGGTTTAAAGAACATCACAAAGAGTTCAGCCTCCAAACACCCCAGATCTCAATCCGACTGAGCATCTGTGGACAAACTAGTCTCATTCATGGAGGTCCCACCTCACAACATGCAGGACATGAAGGACCAGCTGCTGGTGCTGAACCACAGCACATTCAGAGGCCTTGTGCAGTCCAGGCCTCGACAGGGCAGAGCTGTTCTGGGGTCACAAAGGGGACCTACACAATATTAGGCAGGTGGTTTTAAAGTTATGGTGCAATGGTATACATTTAAAATGACATATATGGAGATGAAAGACATCAAACACTCAAACCAGATAAACCGAACGCCCCGTAACAGCGGCACAGGAGGAATTACAGCCACACGATGGCATTGTTGCAAAAACGCAGCCGAGCCGACGGCGGCCCTGAGTCCTGCTAATAAGAGCGCGTTCCACTGGCTGTATCCAAGGCCTTCGTTTCGCATTCCTCGCATTCCTGTGCTAATCTGAGAGGGAAACAAAATCAGGGAGACTGAAAAACGGCAGCAGAGATGCCAGGAACGGAGGCAGAGCCAGACGAGGAACTGCCTCCAAGCTGCCCACTCTCAGAGGCTGTGAACGAGGGGGGGGGGTGTGAGGGTGTCGGTACAGTTTTGTTCCTCGCTGCCAGTTTTCTCCTCATCTTAGCAAAGAAGATTCTGGACTAGTCTCCTCCATGGGTAGACGTGTTTACTATACATACGCAAAATATTGACAATAAATCACTTTGTTTGCAAAGACTGCCAGATGCAGGTTTGTCTGGGGCTTAGACCAACTACTGAGCAGCAACAAGCAAACGGCTTGTCTTCTCCGTGGTGGCTGGTCACTGCGTCTCTTTGTGCTGAAATTGCACTGATGATCTACACCCCCCCCCCATGCACCTGTAGCGCCCCCTCGCTGTTGCCTGTATTAGCCATTCTCTAGCTCTTCATCAGGGGTCAGCCTCTGACCACAGAGACCTCTGTGTCTGATACCATGTCAGTGTCAAAGCCCAAACAGTGTGTGGTTAACAGCGGACCTGTGGCTGCAACAGGTCTACAGGTACACCTGTATAGTGGAGCTATAAGGAAGGTGTTTCCAATAAAGTGGCCACTAAGTGGAAGCATAAGGTGGGTGTTTCTAACAAACTGGCAAGCAAGGTGAAGAACAAAGTGGGTGTTTCTACTAAAGTGGCCAGTGAGTGGAAGCACAAGGTGTTTCCAATAAAATGGACAGAGAGAGAAAGCACAAAGCGGGTGTTTCCAATAATGTGGCCACTGACTGGACGCACAGGATCTGATGATTTAGCTGCATCAGTTTTACAATACGAATCCCTTCTAAAATAATTCAATAAAATATCAGCACATTAAATAAAATGTGTCTATTTTCAGGCAGTACATTTGCCACTAAATAGCTCTGAACCATATGAAGCGTGTAGGACTTCACCCTGGCGATTAAATGAGTGACCTACAGCTCGCAGTGAGGAGCCGCAGCCATCGACTCAAACAGGCTTTACTCCTCCTGACTGACTGTTCGAAAGGATTCTTTAGCCCAGATTAATGTTGGCCTTACGCCTGGAAGGGTCATTTCTGGTGATAACATAGTTTTACATGAATAATGATCTTGTTGAAGAGAGAGCGCGTGCGGGGAGCAGAGAAGTCACTATTTGTCCAAAAACATCCAGACACTTTTAATGAGTGGGTAAGGTGCACCCATTGCTCACACATTGCTTGTGTGTGTTTGTTGGTTGTGTGTGTGTGTGTGTGTGTTTGAGTGTGTGTGTGTGTGTGTATGAGTGTGTGTGTGTGTGTATGAGTGTGTGTGTGTGTGTGTTTGAGTGTGT
>JBBIGA010093786.1:0-11190 GCA_037576975.1 Alestes dentex | reverse complement strand
AGTGAGTGGGGGTGACGCCAGAACAACAAACCAAGTCCAAGATATGACCTTTAGAATGTGTAGAAAACTTTATGTATTGATGAAGTCCAAAACTTTCCAGGCAGGAAGTATTATTTTTTAATTATTGTGACTGCTGCTGCAGCTCATTGTCATCATACAGTGCTTATTTTTTGCTGATTTTTGCTGAATGACACAAATACTTGAAGAATGGCAAAACTGTAGCCCACATGACTGATATGTAGTAAGAGGACTGTGTCTATAAATGGGCTTACCCATTAGTGCAAGCACCTCCTGAAGTGGGCTAGGCACAAAGCACTTTCTGACCAAATCTGTAAGGCAAGTAGGCACATGACACTAGCTTATTGTGATTCATTTGTGGAGTAACACCGCCAAGTGAATAACATTAATGCAAAAATCTAGCATTTCACTAAGCAGTATCTTGTAACATAAAAGTTCAAACTTTTATGTTAACATGTCATGCTGCATCATTATCACATTCTCTGGAAGCATGCCAAGTGAGTTTTGTCCATAGTGGTGCTGTAAGTGATATATTTCCATATTTCGAGAACCACTTAAGCTAAAGTTTTTCTTGTTATATTTATACTTGGCTACATTTACTCATCTCCCACAGTTCCATTTGGTTCGCTCAACAAAATAGCCACCGATAACCAAAATTCATCGGCCAGTAATGCCTGTATGGATGGCCAATCTTAGTTACATTTTGTACACTCAGTCATAACGTGACTTGCACTCAAACAAAACAGCTTAATACCACATAAAGAAGTTAGTATTTGATTTCAAAATGTTATACATCCAAAGCCTCAATTAACACAGCATGAGCAAATGCTGTGAAATGTAGTAAAAAGTTTAACTTTTGAAATTAAAAAGCCTCCTTATGATATTGAAAAGTCTATAAAACTCAATTCATACAGAGATAAATGTTTATTATAATATAATTATTATCATATAAACATTAATCCACTAATATTGTCACCTCTACAATAATGAGCTACAGATTACAGAATTCAGAAAATTAGCTGCAGTAATTGTAGTAAAATGATTTTGTAGCTATTTTCTCACATAGGAATCCTATTCTATATTTCGTTGCTCAGATTTGTCATCTTATTTTTCTGTGGCATCACCAGTTAAACAAAATGTAGTGAATTCGCCATACAGTGTATTCCATTAATGACAAAAATACATGTTATCATTAAAATTTTTAGCATATTCTCTTAGCACAAAATGATTTTAAACAATATTTAAAACTAACTCCTAGTTTATACAATTCCAGTAATTAGATCTTTTTTTTTTTTTACATTTTTTGGATTCCAAAGCAATGCTAAGAAATTATGTTTAAAAGATTTGTGGGTCATATATGCTCATTGCAAAATACTCAAAATTCCTAAAAAAAAAATAAAATAACTCAGGTGTGAAAACATTGAATTTGCAATTTTTATGACAACCACCCAACTGTCTGTTTTGCTATTTGGCCAACAATTATTAATTTGTTTCTGTTATCTGTCAGTGTCCACTCGTCTGTGTGCACTGGTGCACATTGGAAGCTCACATACACAAAACTGGATGGTCAGCACTCTTCTCCATTAGTAGTCACCTGCTAAATGACAAGGTTTGATCAAATGTTCTAATGAAGAAGTGGTGTCTGCAGGTCTCAGAGGAAGCATGCACTTGCCCTTAAACTCTTGGATACTCTGGTGTGACACATGATGTTCAGACAATGGGTAGGAATTTGCGACTAATTACCCTGTAATGTGCCCTGTCCTTTGTGGTGGTATGATGGACGCAACAAAATGTCAGTTTTTAAATCACTCTGTAAATTCTGGGCTGCATATATAAACAGGAATTAGGGCTTTTCAGGGTATAAAGGAGAAGGAAATGGGCCTCATGCTTGCACATGGCTAGTCCAGAGACTTTCTCTATCTATTGATTCTGGCTCTGTGACCTCCGGTCTCACAGGCCGTGCCTGAAATGTAACAAATGCTGTCTCAAGCAGTATTCTGAGGCAGGAAGGCAGTCAGTCATGTCCAAATAGAACAGACTCAAATTGGTTGCAGGCACCTTCATCACAATACTGCCTTCTAAGGGACTGTCTAATTAGACAGTGTGGGCGACAAGGCATGGAGACAGTCGCCTTCAGTTTCTGATATAGCCACAGACTTTGGATCTACATTCTTTGACATTCCCTTGACATCATTATGCCATATCGTCAAGACTGCATGGCTACAAGAGCTGATAGGAGATATTTAAGAGAGAGCTTATATGAGAGGAAACATCATCTCGAGTCATTTCTATGGTTCATAGTGATAACAAACTTGGCAGTTTTTGAAAGGAATTGTGTATAACTTAGTTTAGAAGTTAATTCTTTATTTATTTGTCTTAAGTAATTTTCATTCATTTGTTATCCTTTCATGTAGGTGTTTTGGCTATGAATTTTGGGTAGCTTAACAAGCAAAGTCTGCTGAAACCTGCGTCTAAAGCAGCCTCTCAGGAAGTTTTTAAAAAGTCTGCATTGTCCTCCCTCAAGGCCTAAATGAATGGCAGAATTAGACAGCCCCATGGCCCTGTGAACTTTCTCAGTAAGGCGCGGTAAGTCTGGAGAAGAACAGAGATCTGAGCTGCATTCCACAACACAGGATCCCTTAGCAGCGGGGATGGGAAGTATTTATGATGCATGTATTTAAAATACCTATTTTAAATACTAAGTAAGATTTTGTCACTCGCATTTGAATTGACAAATCAGATTTACTTCATATTATGGATCAACATACTTTAGTGTGGTTTGTGTTTTTGTAGGTCAATAATATTGCAAAGTACTGTGAGATGTCTACATGACAACATCATAAAAAACAAAATGGTACTTGCAGGCTCTGTATTGTAATTTGTCCAGGCTTGTTGAGATAAGCTTGAAAATTGATCTAGTACAAGGTGGGAGCTGAGTAGGCTGCCAGCGTTCAACCCTTTATTTGGAATAAACTGCTTCAATTCTGAGCAGTTCCTGTTGAGGTTTGATGTTCTTTTTGTAACCTAAGCAAAATCTTGCAGGATGTTTTAGCTAACTTTTTGCCCTGAGCTGCAGCCCTCACAGTTAACATTAACTTGCTACTCATTAGCTTGCTACATCTGCTTACTTGTTTGTCACTGAGTGACAACACTGAATGTCGCTGATACAAAGAAGGCCCTTCATCACCAAAAACCAAGTAGCTGAATCATGATACAGTCATGAATAATTAACAAATTGCTAAACATTAAAGTGACTATTATTTTGAAATTAACCTTCATGTGGGTGATAACAGGGATATATGGCATCTGAGATGTAACAGGCAGGTCAGAATGTTTAATCTATTGAATGGTGGCATATGACAGTGAAAATCTGCTCTCAAACATTGTCCACTTAATTACCAGTGTGGCGGTGAAGGGACAGATCAAACAGACTAATAGAATGTTTGTGAAGTACTCCTTGAAAAAAATATTATTTAAAGATAAAAAATAAGGTATTTTATTTTGCTATTTGGTGTGTCTGCTATATTTTGTATTTTTTTAAATGCATTTATAATTCAAGGGACTCAAGATTCAAGATTCCTTATTTGTCACAGACACAGTTATATAAGTAGTGAAATGTGCCCCTGAAACATCTGTGAGACTGTGAAATATAATTACAATAAATTAAAGAGAAACTAAAATGCTAAAACGAAGTAATACAAATATGTAAAGAAAATATATGCAAACAAAGTTTTTTGTCTAGTTGGTATTTTATTTTAAAGCACATCCCTGCTTAGCAATGCTCTCATATCCCTACACACTGAAAAGATCATGTGGGCTTAGGAACTGCAGCTGATTAAATACCGTAATTCAGGATACTTTACAACACAAAGCAACATGTACTCTTCAAGATGCTGCATGTTTTAATTGCCTTAAAGATGTTCACATGATGGGCTGCCATTACAAACGGTATGGTTATTTGCCAAGCACGCCGGTTATTGGCAAAGCACGCGATTTGTGTCACCCTTGCGCCTGCGTGCAAGATAACCTGATCAGAAGTGGCACCATCGATCTTCTCGGTGAAAGTATTCTGATGACTGGACTGTTTGTATCGGTTTGCATATATTTTAGAGTGACACCACTGCACAAAATATCTCAAAATAAAATACATCTAACATCTGTGTTTTGTTTGCATTTATATTTTATGTGTTTCACACATTTTGTAAGATTAAATGCGTAGAGAAGGCTATGAAAACTGCACCATTAAGCAAATGCAATTGGCCTGCAGGAGTATTAGGGGTGTGCTTTCTGGCGACCGTTGTTATTGGACCTTTCTCAGTACGGAATACGTCAAGTACAGACTTCCGTTCTTTGATGATTAGAATGGCAAGTTCAGCTCCAGAGTCCAGACTTGCGAGGACCAGAGGACGCAGGCGCTCAATCTGCATTTGACTAACAGCGTTTTGACAGACTTAGCTCTAGACAGAGGCATGACCACGGGGGCCTGGGGTGGGCACTGCACGCGGCTTCGCGACTGTTTCACTCATACAAATCGCTGGGTGGGGGACGAAACAAATTATTTTTAAAAGTCGCCCCCTAATGTAATGGTTCCGGTGCCCATGCATACAATGCATCTCAAGCCTGGGATCAGTGGCAGTTCTGACTCGGACCCCGGGTTTGCTCCTAAACACTTTGCGCTGAGGTCATATTTTAGACGTGATGTACTCCGATAATACATACTCCGATAATGATGTACTCCGGGGGCTAGGAGATGTAGCCAAGATTCTGCACTTTAAGATGAAAAAGTGACAGATACAGGAGTGCTTTTTAATAAACCAGCTTCCTGTATAACTGCATCCCATGCTTTAAACATTAAAGGCTACCAATTCCTGAAGGTTGTTGTATAGTGCTGACTTAAAAGCTAAAAACCTCAAAGCATGCATCAGCTGTTGTAAATCACATTATGAAACTCACCATGGCAAAATGCTAGCAATGATATAGTTTTTTTTTTTTTTTTTGTGATGTAATTTTATCTCCTGTATGTACTAGTCTACAACTGAAGATGATTGTAACTACACTTAATAACAAACTTAGCTAACTTTGACATCCAGACATAGGCCACTTCATTGCTGGAAAATGACGCCATCATAAGTTGATGTGTGGTTGTGGAACAATGTTGAGGGCCACCATAACATCAGGTGGGAGTGGCAGAGTGTTATTGTACTTAACCTTGTCTCCCTTGTTTCAAATGTAACTATTTTCCATTTAGTTCTTAACATTTGAGTCCTTTTTCTCTTTAAATTTTAGTTATGCTTCATTTTCATTTTTTATATTTTTGTCTTCAAATATATTAGATACTTTAATCAATGTTAATTCTACTACTACATTTCCAGTAGTTACTTGACAAAATGGCATTTTTTTAAGAACTTTTCTAAAACTGATTGTGGTTTATCTGTATGAATCTAGGACTTTCTTTAGAGATACCTAAATCACACAGTCTTCTGATTATTTTAGAAAAATATAGTAAATCAATTGTTTTTCTTCACTAAATATCATTGTCACACCATATATTGCATAATGATACCAGTGGCATTTAATAAAATAACTGGCAGGTAATTTACAAATAAAAATGTTTTATCCCATTAAAACAGCAGAAATTTCATGAAGTTCTTTCTTTACTTTGACCCTCTTGACAGACTCCATCTCTTTCTTGATGTTTTATCAAGCTTGCATCATTTAATACAACTGCTTCCATATGTCTTCCTATTGTACTGTGCAGAAGTCCTATAAAATTATTTAAATTGTTATATCAGCAACACACTTGATTTAATTTTATTAAGGATTAATTAGCAGAAAAAGGTACTAGATGGTAATTGTAAATACTGAACATCTCTAAAGAGTGGTTTGGAAATGGTTAAGCACATACATACACACACACACAAATCTGTTTTTTTTTATTATAAACTCTGTAGCATGGCAGGACACTGGGTCACACTATAGGGCAGTTAATATGGTAGGCATAAAAAAAGATTTTACCACTAGGTCCCTTGTTATAATTACCAGTTATTTTTAAATACCCTCATTTTTTCCTAAAATACACCATATGGACCACAGCAATAACCTCTGTTCTATTTTCCCTCCAAAATACAGAGAGAAAAAACCCCACTCTCCTTACAGTCTTCTCATGGTTGTTCTGAACTTCCTGGCAATATTTTGAACATTCAGATGATACATACAGCAAACAATGTTTCCAAATCTAGTTTGATAACCAATAAACTTATAAAGTCCAATGAACCATAAACTCCAAATCAGGTTGACTGTACAGTGACCTTAAGGTGATCACTATTTTCTTTTTGACCAATAAAAGTGCAGAAAAGAGAACATACATGTTCTTTACAAGGTACCCTAACAACAGATTTTAGTTTTATAAAACGCGGTTGTATATATATTTAATTAAAATAAATATACTGCAGAATCATAATGACTTTGGAATTAATTAGAACTACACTGTCGCACCCTCATAATCCAACAATACTGAAATACTGAATATCTCCTAGTTTTCATCCTAGTTACTTCAATCTTGATTCAACTATGGATGAGTTGTGCGAGATAAGTTAAACAGACAATATATCTTTCAGTTGTTTGATTCCTAACTTTGCGGATTTTACAAACACTCCTCAAAGGTATAAAGTGGTCATAGTGTTTTAGTCAAAGAAAGCAAATACCATTAACTGACAGTTTATTTGTCTAGGTGTGGAAAAAAGAAAGAGAGAAAGATGTGAGACTAGAGAGAACAGCAGTGGATGCTCATGGTGTAGCTGCTTGCCCATTGCACTGGAACAGCCTTTGAAAGGGAACATTCACCAATGGGTAATGTAAAACTCTGCATGCACCAACCTTTTCTTTTTATCATTTTACTCTTTATCCAGATGTTTTGCCTCCAGAGACTCATAGTGGTTTGGACAATCACAGAGCTGCCATGTGTGCTCTTATATTCAGTATTCTAAAACAACCTAAATTAGTTGTTTCAAATCACCATTCTGACATCAGGCTGTGGGGAAAAGATGTCAGTTTCACAGAGAAGGTTTTGGTAAGATGACAATGACCATAAGAATGATGTTTTTCATTGTTGCAGTTGGGATTTTACTTAAGCAGAAACAGTTAGTATTATAGATGGCCATTCCATCTTCTCTCCCATTTTTGAATGTTGTGTTTTAAAGCAACGGCGCTGTGTGTGCACTGCAATAAGCCCCAAGTGTGGCTTGCTCCTGGGTGGGCTGGACCTCAACTCTATACCACAATCACAACATATTTACAAATGACACCTCCTTGTCATCATGGAACTCTCCATCTTGACCTTGAGAATAGCTGACTGTTAACTTAATCTCAAACTGTAAAGCAGTTGCTTTTATTTGTTTGTATTTGCACTGGTCTTTTGCTAGTCAGTGTATCTTGAAAAAAGATGTACACTTTCTTATCATAACATTGCTTTTCATATTTGTGTAAATATTATAAACCAAAAAGTGAGAATAACTGCTCCTGCCAAATAACACTCATTATACTGTATGTAACACTTGTAATAAAGAACATTGCACGGTAAATTTGTCTTGCCATGTTGTTGTTTATCTTGTTGGTGGTTTGAATGCTCTGTGTGTTATGAACGCACTCTTAAAAATGAAGGGCCTAAAGGATTATTTATGGCATTAGTGTCATTGGTGGTTTACTTCGATCATTGACCGAATCAGCCTTGCCTTAGCACCATCCCTCCGACTATAACGCCAGCTCAAGCCATTTTGATTAGTATATTGGGAAATGAAACTGAATTACCTAAATGGGGGATTTCTTGCAGGTCACAAACTTCATGTTTTGCAAACTTGGACCACAATCTTTGCCTCCAGAAATGAAAACAATGCCCAGTTTTTGAAATTACACAATATTACAATAAAATAATTGAATATATAATTCCCCGTCTTCAAGTTATCCAGCTTCACATACGCAACAATCATTTTTTTGATCTTCGCGGCGCCGTCTCTGATGGCCACGTAATGCATGGGCAAGATGTCTCAACATTTATGCCCTCAAAGCTCACAATTTAAGCCATATTCATATTGTCTTGTCCAGTGTTCAGAGAATCTGAATTACTTCGGTCAACAGCCGTATAAACTCCCCTGAAGCATTTAATATCTCGCTCATGCAAATCATTTTACAGCCCCTGCATGCATTAATTATCCAATTAAAAGTGGTATTAATTAAGGACCCTGGGTCCGGCGTTCTTTTGATAAAGAGTCATTTCATCACAAACTCCCCAATTCTACAGGGATCTCTATAAAATCCCACGCAGGATGAAATGTTACGAAATGAGTTTTTTTTTCACCGCCACATAACCTCTCAAAGTACGTTCATTAAAAAGCTGCAATTTCAAATTACATTTGGTTTGTATATAGTTTGTCTTTATAGAGGGATTGCCTGAGAAAAACAACTTTTATCCAAACTAGAATGGGTCTTTAAACACACCAATTAAAACAGTAAAAGCGGTTGGAGGACTTGAGGCGTACACAATAAGCGTAGTTAAAATGATTCGCTGAAGTTCAGGGTGGAACATTTATCTGATGTCCGTTCCACCCCTGGACGCGGGTTCATACCAGGTTGCACAATAACTTCTCAAACCCCTGGGATCTCAGTGCGCTTTGTTGATCAGTACCACGTGCTCTCATATTTTCCATCCCCAAATTATTTTTATTCTATTCTTTCGTTTATTGCAGATTACCGAGGCTCATCAGAAGGAAGTGATACACCACCAAACTAGACCTATATAGTATAAACATGTATACCTTATTTTTGTACCGGCGGGGTCTTTCCATAATTTCTAAACATCAGTTAAAAATAAAAAATACGGCTGTCCAAATAAACAACGTTACCAGATCAGTTACATTGGTGATCATAGTGCTAATATACTGTCTAAATTAAATCCACATGTTTTCAAGAAATGTTCTGAATAACTTTTATTTTTGTGTTTTATTTATTTTTCACATTCTGCTTATTTTTAAACGAGAATAATTTTACTTTATTATAGTCTTTCACAGTTTTACTAGATATTTTGGGGGTGAGAGGTAATTTTGCTTGTTTCAGTAGCTGTGCTTTACTATTTACTTATACCACGCAGATCCTAACAAGAAGAATACATAGTTTCCATGCTAGTAGTCGCTGTATGTAGAAACTCCACAGCAGTTATATGGAACTCAATATTTAAAAAAATCTTTCTTACCTTTACTTAAGTTTTTTTCTACTTTTATTTTTTACTTGAGCCAGTATTTTACAGGAATCACACCATGTTGGGGTTTTATGCCACTCTGCTTGCCTCTGGAAGTAGATGATTTGAACAACGAAATGTAATTGCTTGCTTTGTAATAGACGTGAAATACTTCTGACTTTGCAGAGAACATTAATGGAACAGTCAACTTACTATAAAGAGAATTATAACTTTTTAATAGTGCAATAAATTGTGCAGAAGCTACTCCCTTAGTTAAATAATAATACCACAAGTCTGCATTATATAACAGCAAATAATATGGAAATATTCGCAAGTGAGCCAAAAACCAGTGACATCCGAGGTTTTTCCTTTATCAAACCTTTCGTTGTTCCCTAGTTTATCGCTAACTAATATTAGGTTTCTGGACTGGAACTTCCATCTTCAAGTACCAGATGCACACTGAAGTTCAACGTAAAGTGCGGCTGCAAAAGTGAAACTCTTTGCACTTTATTTAGATATGTTTTACAGGAGTGTATTATTTGAAAACGCTGGCCATAAAACAAGCAAACGGGGAACATTTAAAAGCAAGAATATAAATTATAAAATGTTGTTAAAATGAAAAGGCAGTATTTTAAGGTTAGGCTGAGGAAATTGCTCTAAAACGCACTATGAGAAACACATAGCCAAAAGAAAATGGCTATTAATTGGATTATAACGGACCTGGGATAATAATGTAATTTTAAAAAATGGACAAAAGGCTATTTGAGTGTAATATCTCAATGGTAGGTCTTCACCATATTCCCATACTGCATATTATTTATGGCAATTGGAAATGTGCTCGTTGATTCAAACAATGTTCCTCTGCTGAGCTTTGATTGACATATGGGACGGTTTGGTAGAGTAATGCAGAGCTGGATAGAGTTATTCAAGGTAAAAAATTATTATGGCAAACATGAGGGCATTTTTCCACAGCGAATTTTCTATGTGTGATTTATTTTGTAAGAGGTTAAAGGGTCTTCAAGCGTGCTCACCCACCTTGTCTGGGGGAGAGGACTTTGAACTTGAACTCTAGCTCTCATTTTCGTGTAGCTAATACATGTCTGGGGCTTTATCCATGTTTTTTCAACGAATTTTCAGGATAATTTTTTTATATCTTTGTACAATAACCTTCTGTGCATGCATTCAAATAAATGAGGTATTATCCTAAACTGGTCAAAGAAATTCAGACTTCACTATTGCTTTCAAGAATAGCATGCAACGTGTAGCTTACACTCAGAGGCCTAACATCCATAGTGTAAAGAGTAGGAACGAGTAATTGCTCTGCCTTTTTATGTACATATTCCCCTTTCGACGGTTCCTTCAGATATGTGGATAGTTTTATAAGCCTGGAAAGCACTGTGCTTTGGTGAACACAACCACCCCTGTGTAAACTGCAACAGTTGCTACTTTTTCTTGTTCTATCTTTAAGCTAAAAGTATTATGTTGTTGTGTTCGATTAAAATTATCCATAGAACTATATATTTATCAGGCAGTCCTGCATGTAATTCCATAATCAAGCTTCATTTAATTTTAAACAGAAGATAGCCACTTTTTAGAATCGTTCTTCAGTTAGATTCGGAATTTTAAATTAGCCAAAAATGGACGGCAATGTTCACTCAGCTACTGGCCGTCTATGACCTTGACCTTGACCATGGCACGTTTTCCATCTAGCCATGCACGCAAAAGACACCCAAGACTTTTATAATGTGAACTCCCTTTTTACCCATTGACCAAGAAAAATAAACTGGCGGGTAGTCAGTTACCAGGAAAAATGAGGAAGGACTCTTCCACTTACAAAAAGAAATGTTAGGACCAATGGTCGCACTTCAAAGTTAATAGCCAGACAGGAAACTGGAAAAGCCATGCGAAATAGTGGCTACGATTAAGGTTTACAAATATATATA
>JBBIGA010093775.1:0-11191 GCA_037576975.1 Alestes dentex | reverse complement strand
AAGAGAGAGAGAGAGACACACACAAAGAGAGAGAGAGAGACACACAAACAGAGAGAGAGAGAGACACACAAAAAGAGAGAGAGAGAGACACACAAAGAGAGAGAGAGAGAGACACACAAAGAGAGAGAGAGAGAGACACACAAAGAGAGAGAGACACACAAAAAGAGAGAGAGACACAAAAAGAGAAAGAGAGACACAAAAAGAGAAAGAGAGAGAGACACAAAAAGAGAGAGAGAGAGACACACACACACACACACACACACAGACACACACAGACAGAGAGAGACACACACACAGGCAGGCACACACACACACAGACACAGTGTTTGGAGACCCACACATTGGTTTTATGGCCCAAAAAAAAAAGGTTCATTTAAAAAAAAAAAAAAAAAAGAATTCCGGTCACAGCAGAGTTTGAACCGGCACCTTTTCCGTTACTTTTCATTCCGTGCTGTGTTGAACCACAGAGGCCGGTGATAACTCTCTGTCTGTTTTAAGCCATTGATGGTTAAGGACGGCTGTAAAATGAAGCAAACAGTTTTTGCACGAAAACAGGTGAGAAAAGTGCATACTGCCACATTCACAGGGAGATTAACTCAAATTAAACCACAACAAAGAGTGAGCCACCACTCCTTTTCATAACTGACCTGGGCTTTGGTGTCTGAAGTCTGTTTATGAGTCTGATCAGTCGCTCCGTGTTTGGTTGCTTTCCGGCCGCCATAGCCGCGCCGTCACAAAACTCGCTCCGAGACTCTCTCCCCCCATACATTACGCAGGCGACTTGACCACAAAAACTGGATTATCAAATGAGCAGCACTCGGTTCCTGATCAACCACTCAACAATCTGAATACACGCATGATAAACAAATAAAACTAAGAATAATCAAAAAAAATTAAAAAAAAACAGACTACGTACTGTCCTTGTGCTCAACCCCCATCATGTCCTGCACCAATCAAGCAACAGTCCCGAGCAGCAGTTCGATATTTTTAGAAGAGCACTTCACGGCCTCCACTCAGGTTATTGTGACACGCGGAGGGAGACGTGCTGAGCTCCTGGGGCTTTCGAGCACTAAGGAGCGAGAGGTTCACAGAAAAGATCTCTTCAGGTGCTCCCATTCACGAACCGCGGCAGGAGAGGAGACGATCGATTACCGGCAGCTCCAGGGCTCGACCGGAGCAGCGCTGAAGGCTTTTCCGAGCTGAGTCTCCGATAAACACTACTGCCAAATTCTTTACAAAGCAGTGGGGGGGGGGGGTTTATGAATGGGGACTAAGACTTTACATGTTGCGGGGGGGGGTATGTTGCTATGGGCCCCTAAACATGCTGCAAAATGGCCAGCGCCATTAAAAGTGCCTATAATGAGTGATCTGTGTTCTCCTTTATCCTCCACTCGTCACTGTGCCGGCGAACGGGTTTCAAAACTGGTTCTTCAGAAGATAGACATCTAATAAACTGTGGAAGAACAGGGAGTTTTTCCTGCCGTCTTCCAGACTGCACGTGTGTAACGACACACTCCATTCAACTCACGTGAACCGCATTCAACACAGACGAGACTTCACACGACCTCAGCTTCTCTCTGACGGAGCGGTCTGTCAGTCTGAATCGTACTGATGCTGAACGGATGGACAGACGGACGTTGAAGCCGGGCCAAGAACATTTTCCGTGATCCCTGTGCCAAGATCATCACTGCTCTGCTATTATGATGTTGTGCGTCTGCTGTTATTAATAGTAACGTTATGAGTGTCTATCAAGAGTCCAGTGCTCAACAGGCAGGTTATGGAGGCGGTGCCTCAGAAGAAGGAAAGCATGTCGTGATGTTGGTGTGGAGCACTCTAACACATTTCACTGTGTGTTGCACTCGTATGACTATGCATGAGACAAATAAAGAATCTCGAATCTTGAAGTAAAGCGGTGTTCGGTCCGGAGGAGGCTGGGACAGTGTTCACAAGCGGGTTGAGGCCGGCGTTCCCGGCGGTTTGGTGAGAACCAAAGAAAAAGTTTGAGTGGTACAGAGGTCAGGTACTCGACCCAAGCCAAGCATGACCGGAATGAGAAATATCCTCATTTTTGGTTTGGGGATGCAGCACCTCTCTCTGTATCTCTTTCTCTCTCTTTTTTCTGTATCTCTTCCTGTATCTCTCACCCCCTCTGAAACTCTCTCTTTCTGTATCTTTCTCTGTATCTCCTTCACCGAATCTCATTCTCTGTATCTTTCTCTGTATCTCTCTCCCTCTCTGAATCTCCTTTTCTTTATCTTTCTCTATATCTCGCTCATTGAATCTCACTCTTTCTCTGTATCCCTCGCTCTGTATATCCTTCTCTTCCTGTATCTGTCTCTCTCCCCCTTCGTTTCTCTCTCCCTCTCTCTGTATCTCTCAGTCTCCTCTCTCTCTCTCTCTCTCTCTCTCTCTCTCTCTCTCTCTCTCTCTCTCTCTCTCTCTCTCTCTCTCTCTCCCTCTCCCTCTCCCTCTCCCTCTCCCTCTCTCCTCTTATGATGTGTGTCTTAATGGGACATGAGTGCATTTTAAACTTTGAATTTGTTTCTTTGCACCTTATCTGCTGCAAGTCACATACTCCATTTTTGTCTGTTTGAAGGTGCTTCTTTTTCCTTTGTCCTTTTTGTTTTTATTGTTTTGTTTTTGGCATGGCAGGGTGTTCTACTTTTTTTTTTTTTTTTTTATCAACATAACCTTCCTATTCTTTTTTTCCCCCCTTACTCAGTCGCTCACTGCTGAATTGGCTTTGTCCATGCAAGGCGCTGAGAAGCTTGCTTCTGAGATTCAGGATCTAAAGTTATTGACTGAACGGCTGTCTAAGGAACGGGATGCTCTTCTTGCTCAGAAGGAAGATGTGGAGAAGCGAATTTCAGTGTCTTGTGAGAACATATCAGGTTTGGAGGCGGTTCAGAAGGATCTTTCATCAAAAAACGATGAGCTAAAGGCATCCAATGAGCAGTTAGGCAATGAAATGAAGGAGCTGCGTTCCACCAGCCAGAAATTACATGAGGAGAAGTCGACGCTGAACGCTGAGAAGGAACAGCTTTCCTGTGAGCTGCAGAAGGCAATAAAAGACCTGGAAGAACTGAAAGCTGTGAACTCTGTCCAAAAGGAGACTGAAGCAAAGCACTTGATGCAAATCAAAGCTCTTGAAAAGGGTAATGCTGAGGGACAAGAAGTCATTTTGAAGTATCAGCAAGAGATCCAGCATCGAGAAGCGAACAGCGCACAACTAACACTAAAACATAATGAGGTCTGTGAGGAAAGGAACAGGCTGCAGGAGGAGCTGAGATGCTCTCAAGAGGATCTGCAGTCGATCAGGTCACTCTGTGTAAAGAACGAAGAGCTTCAGTCAGTTCTACGGTCTGAGAAAGAGGATCTCTCTTCCCAGAACGCCAAGTTACAGGCAGAAACCGAACTTCTCTGTGGTGAGAATGCAAAGGCTTTGGCAAATCTCAGTTCCACCATTTCAGAAAAAGAGTCTCTTGTGGCTGAAAAGGTAGAACTTCAACAGCAGTTAGAAGCCAGCAAATCAGCATTAGAAAGGTCTAATAAAGAGAATGTGGACCTTCAAGCCTCCAGGGACAGCCTTGCGAGAATGCTTGAAGAAATCAAGACGAGTAGGGAAATCACAGACTCTGAGAGGCTTGCGCTCATGCAGGAGAAGGAAAATCTGCTCGAAACCCAGAGGAAGATGTGCTGCGAGAAGCAGGAGCTCACTAAAGAAGTAGAGGCTCTTGTTAAAAAATTACACCTCAGTGCAGAAGAAACCAAGGCTGCCAAAGAGAAGATCCAGCTTGATTCCGAAGCCTTTGCTCAAGAGAAGCAAACCATTTATGCACAGGTCTCAGAAAGTGAAAAGAACCTTCAGACCCTTCAAGAAGAGATGAAATGCCTGAAGTCTGCCCTTGAAAAGCAAAATAATGAACAAGAACATTTGGAAAAGCAACTCTGTTGCTTGAAGGAAAAGCATGAAAACGAAATTTCTGAGAAGGCATCTCTCTTGGCAGACCAAAAACAACTGTCGGCCGACTTGTGCAGCATCAAAGATGACCTGAAGGACTCTTTGACTGCAAATGGCAACTTAATTAATGAGAAAAACAACCTGGAATCAGAGCTAGAGAAAATGAAGCAGATGTATGAGCAGATTAATTCAGAGAAGACAAAACTGACACAGGATAACGTCAATCTACAGACACTTTTGGAGAAGAAGAAATCTGAGGCCGAGTCTCTAGAAAAGACCAGGAACAGCTTAAGCGAGGAGTCCCAGAAGTTAAAGCTTAGCTTGGACCAAATGAAACAGGAGCTCACCCAAAATGTTGACACTCTTGCAAATGATAAAATGTCCCTTCTGTCCCAGCATGAAGAGTTAAACAAGGTCATAGAGGAGCTTAAAAAGACAAACAGTGATCTGCTTCAGCAAGGGGAACATCTCTCGGATCAAAACAAATCTCTTTTGGAGGCCAAAAATTGCTTAGAAATTCATCAACAAACTCTGGAAAAGGATAAGAATGAATTATCTGCTGTTAAGGAAAGCCTTTCCAAAGAAATTGAGGAACTCGCTCAAAGAATTACCAGTTCTGATAAAGAAAAAGCTCATCTGTTAGATGTGCATTCGAAGTTAAATGCCGAACTAGAGTCTGTCAGAGCTGAAAAAGAGAAAGCAAGGATGGAGCAACAGTTACTGTTCAGCGAAGTAGAGCAGGTAAGGAACTCCGTTAAAGAGCTGCTTCCAGACAGAACAGATCTTTCGGAGGATAAAACCAATTTGCCCGTTCAGGAGGTCACCCAGAATTGTATTCGAAGAGTTCAGGAGATCTCCTCAGTACTCCTGAAGGTCAACGAAGAGAGAACTTTTCTTGCCAAAGAAATTGAGCTTTTAAAAGTGCAACAGAAGAAGAATGATGAGGTTACATCAGATATGGCTGTTGCAAAAGACCAGCTTGCTTCCAGAATTGAGGAACTGGAGAAGGAAACTGCTTCCCTTAATAAGGAAAAAGGTGATCTTCAAGTTTCACATGGTTCTCTGGAGCAAGAGGTCCTGTCTCTTCGCCATAGCCTGGAATCCAGCGACAAGAAGTGCTCTGACTACACCGCCAAGATACAAGAGATGAAGGATTTGCAGCTGCATTTAGAAGAACATGTGCAGAACCTGCAAAATAACAATGTTAAATTGGAGGAGAAACAAAAAGCTACAGAAGTGCAGGTGGCTGTTTTAACAAAGGCACAGGATGAGATGGCCTCCAGTCTGGCTGCAGTGCAAACTGAGAGGGACGCTCTACAGCTTGAGAAGGAAGAAGCCAGATCTATGCTGACCCAACTTGAGGCCCAAAATCAAAGTGTTCTTTCAAAGCAGCTTGAGGTATTCTGCAACTAACAAACATCTTCAGACCTACTAACAATCCCACGGCTTTTAGAACTAGAGTTGCTTTCTGCACGCTAACAGGCTTGTTTTCCTCCGCCTCAGTTGCTCTCCTTAATCTCCTTATATGGATCCTTAACTGCACTAATTCACTAATTTTTCTAACATGAACTTTCTTCTTTGTTTTTGCAAATGCAGAGTTGGGTTTTATCACCGAAATAATTATTTATACTCGAACAGTCGATCGCATCTTACAGTGCAAGTTCCAAATTGAGAAGTTTAGTTTCAACCGTTTCAACAGAAGAACTGTAGTTTCAACAGTGTATCCAAGTTCCTTGTGGTTAGTGGACGCATATTCATTTTCTTAGAGGCTTTTCGACCTCTTGAGACACTTTACTCAAAATAATATTGAAAAATAAATACCAACACACATTCCTAGCCTGCATTTTGTCATTCCGTTATTTTCTTCACATCTCAAAAGACTGCAGTAATGGCAAGATCTTTGCATGATCAATTGGCTGTCTATTGATTTACTTGTAATCTTTCTTTTGTGGATCTCTGAAAGTTGCAGAGTTGAAGATGAAACATTCTCAAATTCATTTTCCTTTCTGCAGCTTAAATGAAATTCTAAAAGCATGATTGAAAATACACTGTAGAAATCTACTAACATTTGGAATGTACCTGACAGTTGGGTTAAACCATTTCAGCTTGACTTGAGTGACAGGTTGAAGTCTGGCTTGAAGCAGTTGCAGAAATAGAATTGCTTCAAGTTCTCAGGTTTCTTCCCCAAGACTCAAGACATGCACGTGTATCACAGGACAGAATATGGAGGGAAAACCCAATCTCTAACCCTAATGTCTTAAACTGTTTTGTTTTGCAAAGCACACGTTTCTGTAACTTGCCTCTTTCACGATATGTTCTAGGCTGCAGAGAGTGCTGGGCAGACAGCGCAGGCCCTGGAGAGACTGAGCCAGGAGAAACTTGCGTTGCAAAAGGACAAATTTGAGGCAGAGGCTCTGGTCCAGGAGTTCAAAAACACCAAACAGGAAATGGAGATTAAGGTCAGTGAATGGCAAGAAACAGTTCAAATGACTCAGCAACGGGTGGTCGTGTTCACAGGCTAATTATATTTAATTAAACCATAATAGACAGTGACACGCGTCTTTTTGATAACTGACCTGAGCTTCAGTGTATTGAAGTCTATTTGTGAGTCTGCTGTGCCTTTAGCTCCGTAAGACTCATTTGTTGCTTTGCGTTTTGCCGTTTTCCGCTACAGCCGTGACGTCACAGACTATCCGTTACACACCTTTTAAGGGATCTCGCCCCTCCGCTGTCTCTCCTCATACATTACAGAGGCGACTCGACCACAGCATATTTTAAATGATCAATACTCGGCCCTTTGATCAACCGATCAAAAATCTGAATATATGGACAATACACCTGATATTAATGGATGAAATTTTCAAAAACTGTAGGAGGAGCAGAGGTGCCAAATTCCAACTATAAAAAGAAGAATAAAAATAAAACATAAAGAGAACAGTAGTAGAATAATGCAGAGAAGTGCAATATTACTAACTCCTACACTCCACAAGAGGGAGCGATTAGCAGTCAGGTAGCTTTAGTGTGCATCATTGAACGGGAGAGAACTGGAATGATGACCCACACTAGCAGCAATTGACTATGTGGGTGTCAGTGTAATCACTGGTATTGATTTACAGGGGCAGCTGGTGGCCTAGTGGTTAGGGATTTGCCCCTGCAGTCAGAAGGTTGTGGGTTCGAATCCCAACTGTTAGTGTAATCACTGAGGTTCTCTTGAGCAAGGTACCGTCCCCACACACCCGGGAGCCCCTCATTGGTGGCAGCCCCCTGCTTCACTTGGTGAATGGGTTAAATGAAGAGAGATAGTTTCACACTGTTCATACTGTGTGCTGTGGTGTGTTGACATGTGACTATAAGGGGCCACTTTACTTTACTTTACTTTACTTTACTTTGCTTTGCTTTACTGATGGACCTGTGAACTAACTGGGGTTGAGTGGTTTCGGTCATTTTAATCCAAAACAATCCTGTTCTCTCACTAAATAGATTGAGAAGCAAATATAATTTTTGTGCTTCTTTTCACTACTTTACACCAAAGACACTTTACATTTTAATAGGAAACTAGAAACCATTGTCTTCAGCAGTGCCTAAAATAAAATGACATTTTTTGGTCTGAATTGTTTTGTCTTTAATGCAGCTGAGCAGTCTGACAGAACAGAACTCGCAGTACCAAGAAGAGCTGAAGAAATCCAAAGATCAGCTGAGCTCTGAGAATGAGAGGATCAAGAATCTTTGTAAAGAAATGTAAGTATTTTTTTAAAGCTAACTGTATAGTGCAATACTTGCCAACAGTTTCTGGTTTAGGCTTCAGGTGTTTATTCATTCTTTGACTTGAATGGAAATGTAGAAACCCTACAGAGAACACACAGAGTGTCCTTTCACTTTGAGAAAAGGATATACTCCATATTCCCATTCAAGTCAGGGAATGAATGAACACCTTGTGAGGTCTCTTATAGCAAAAGGGCAGAGTGGGTTGAGAGAAATAAAGACCTGCTTTTCTGCTACTGTTTTATTAAATAGAAGTGGATATCAAACAGTGTGGTGTCTCAGTATTTGTAAATCCGCTCTAACAGATCTGTCTCAATATATGACAGATAAAAGTGAGATTATCTGGATTATGTTTCCCTTTTGAATTTGAACTATAAATTTGAATTTAAATCTGTATCTGGATGACCTGAATTATGGACCCTTTAGAGTTTTTGAGTTTTTTTTTTAAACAAAATTCATTACTACATATTTAAAAATAAATGAATCATAAATTGAAATATGCTGTTATTACTAGGGAATTGTCAACTTGTAATTGTAAAACATTTTTTTTACGACTGGCACAAATATCTGTAGTTTGAAGGAGGCACTAGCTAAAGAATATACAATCTTAAATGGTCTTTTCCTGTAAAATGTTGAGTTCACACAGAATCGGTTGTGGTTATTTACACCTTGTGTTTTTTTATTTTAAAAGTATAAATAATGTAATAAAATATCTGCTGAAGAAATTAAATTAAGTATTTGCAGGTCTTAAGTGGAAAATCGCAGTAGTGTTGTATTTTGGGACAGTAGTGCATCATGGGAAGTTTCCTATTATTGATGTTCCTGTGCTCGTCGAGGTCGTTAGATGTGCAGCGTGTCCGAAACAACAACCGAGCTGTGGCCGCGTAGGCCAAGCATTTTTAAGGCTTAAGGGATTGAACAGGACTGTCCAGCAAAGCTGGCAAATATTGGAAGTAGATTATGCAGACACAGCAGGACCAGAATCCTGACCTGCCAGGCGTCGAGCTGCTCTCTTTATTGACTGAAACAGGATCATGCTGCTGAACTGGGTGCCCAGTGATGCTTCAGAGCACTTCTGCACGTCACAAAATTAGAAATAGTAATACAGTCCAAACTGTGACTACGTTCCTTTCCAGTTGTGAAAATTATTGAATTTACTGTATAAATTTTGGAATTTCCATTCTGACAAACTGTTAGCAATCTGCTTGTCTTGAGACTATTTGTCCATTCCTTATTTTGTCTTATTTGGTCTGTCTGTGTGTCTGTCTGTCTGTCTGTCTGTCTCTGTGTGTGTCTTTCTGTCTGTCTGTGTCTCTGTGTGTGTCTTTGTCTGTCTGTCTGTCTCTGTGTGTGTCTTTCTCTCTGTCTCTGTCTCTGTGCCTGTCTGTGCCTGTCTGTGCCTGTCTGTGCCTGTCTGTGTGTGTGTGTGTGTGTGTGTGTCTTCTGTCAATCAGTGAGGAGCTGAAAAAGGCAGCAACTGAAAACGTCCGGGCCATTGAAGCTGTAAAAACGGAGAAGTCAAAACTTGAAGATGAACTTACCACCAGCCACAAGGAAAATGACAGCCATCAAAAAGTATGTTGATAAAAGCCACCTAATAAGTTGTTCTACTGATCAGCACATGAAGATGAGTAGTGATGCTAGTTTTGGGTAACTATTTATTTCGATGGAAAGAACCCCTCATCACTTACTCTCTCCTCGCAGCTCAAGAAGGAACTGGAAAGCCTCCAAAGTCAGTTGAAGAACACAGAAAAGAGGTAAGAGCGGGACTTGACTTTGATTTTGGTTTGTTCCTCAGAGATGCTGGTCTCCTCATTTTTGCTAAACTAGACCTAAACTTGTTTTTGGCACAGGTAGTTCTATCTGGTTGAACATAGTTTATTATTATTTGTGTTCATATTAGTGATGCACCAGACATGAGAGTTCTTGACCAAAATTGAAAATTAAATTTTGGACAGACCTGGCTGAAAACCAGAAAGCTGAAAGTTTTTGAATAGTTTGCTGTTTTATGGTCTTGAATGACTGAAGAACTCATTTAATTTAAAGCAGCTTGATAAGGAATATTAAATAATGTGTACAGGGAGTCCTCGGGATACAACACGGTTCCGTTCCTACGACAGTGACTAAACCCGAATTTTGGTGTAAGTTGAAACACACCCTAGCCTGAGTCACGTACCGATCTTAACAGCTGCACAATCATAATCTAGAACATAAAAACACAACTAAGCCACAGAAAAGGTATTCTACCGCTGCGATACCAAACTGGTTCACCCGTGTAGTCCGTAAGTACGACGCTAACAGCCGAAACATTCACGAAACATTTAACGTTTGTATGGGAGCAAGCGTCGTAACTTGAAACGTCGTATGTCGATACTGTCGTGACCCGAGGACCCCTGTACATGTCATACCTATATCAGTTTCTCCAGTAGGGGGTGCTATTGGCATGTAGGCAACAGCCATGAACCTCAAAGCTCCTGTTTCTAGATGATTTTTATCTTGATACAGAATAAAGGAATTCAGCATTTCCATGATGTTTGGAGCTTTACGGCATTGCTGTGTTCATGTTTGCACAGGAGTGCCGTGTCCAGTTAGAACAGAGGTGGGGTTCTGTGCATTATTGTCAACAGCGCATGATTTACCAAGACCGTAATAATCACAACCCACTGTGTACCTGCCCCCCTGCACCTCTCCACCCCTACCCACCATTAAACACACTATAACTGTGAAGAACTTGCACAACGATAAGTAAAAACATTGTAATAGCAGTATGTAGAAATGCCTTTGGATTAAGATTCGTCCTGTAAATGACATTGCACAGATGTTTATGGAGTTGGGTGGTATCCACGGTTTTACACCTTCAGACCATCTCAAAAATACTGTAGTGTTCTGTAATACTTTAATGATGGTTTAACAGCGCTACTGATGGAGAGTAACTGGTTATTATTTGCTTAGCGTGAGAACAGCTGACCTCAGAACAAGTCTGACTCTGGCCAGCACCACTGACACAAGTTCAGGTGTCTCAGATCTGAATGAGCAGCTTGAGTTGTGCAGATGAACAATATGAACCCTGTTCTTGGTGTTTGGATCTGCAGCCTCATAGTTAACCCAGAGTTAACTTAGTAAGCAGGGTTTAGATGTAGTCAGTGCCACACAGTAACTGTTCGGTTCCGATTGAGAGAGAGTGGATGATTAAAAACTCATGCCTGAGGGAACCAGCCTGTAATGATCAAAAGTCTCAACCTAGTCTGCGGTGCTACATACTATACCTTTAATAGCATAGTCAGTCCAAAAGTGCCCCACACTACAATACAGGCCCATTTCCAGTTAAATTATGTTCACATTACACATGTTTAGAGCATAGAGACTCAAATCTGACCGGGCAAAGTTGAGTGAAGTATGTGTGTGTGTGTGTGTGTGTGTGTGTGTGTGTGTGTGTGTGTGTGTGTGTGTGTGTGTGTGTGTGTGTGT
>JBBIGA010093754.1:0-11191 GCA_037576975.1 Alestes dentex | reverse complement strand
TTCAGAGACCAGTTGATCAGATCCATAATTCCTTGGTTTGGAGAGCAGGGCAAAGAGAGTCTCAGAGACAGTAAAGACGAGACAAGAGAGCAAGCAGGATAGATAGGGAGGGAGAGGGGAAAGATGCGACCGCCTCCGTCGAGAGCAAGAAAGACGAAGGTCGAAGGAATTACCTTCACATCATGGACTAGGTGGAGGTGGTATCTTCGTAGGAGCAGGTAGTCAGTTTGGGTGTCTGGAATACTTAATCTGGTGCGCCAGTCTCTTCTTGAAGAAGGTGTTCACCATGGCGAAATCATGGGCCTCGGCGTAGTCCAGTGCTCGCACTCCATCGTCATTGCGGGCTCCAAGTCCTTGGCCACCATGAGACCGCTCATACCCCGTTCGTTGGTAGGTATCAAGGCTTTCCCAAAACCGGTCCTTCTCATCCTTGGTGCAGTTGGTTTGGGGGGCGTAACATGAGATGACGTGTAGAGCTGATGACCCAGTGTCGATCTTAATTGATATGAGGTGATCGGAGCTGCAGGAGACCTCAACCACACTGTCCCTGAGCTTCTCGTTGACCATGATGGCTACTCCGTTTTGGGCTCTGTTGCCATTGTATAGCAGTTTGAATCCCTCGCCGATGTCCTTGGCTTTTGCTCCTTTCCATTTAGTTTCCTTGATGCACGCAACGTCGACACGATGGTTCTTGAGGGTGTCAGCTAGCTCGCAGCTTTGTCCAGTCATGGTACCGATGTTGAGGGGGCCAAGGCGGAGTTGGACTCGCTTCTTTAGCCCACCATGTCCATTGGTGGGGAGCCATTGTCCACTTCCCACGTCGTTTGGGCGAGGATGACGCGCGATAAAATAATTGTTGGCGTTAAGTACAATTATTTTATACTTAACTACAAATAATGTGGACCTGTTCATATATCACCTGTTCGTGGTCCAAGAAGATACATTCCCATCGGCGGGATAGAAATCTCAGTAACCTCTCCCAGCTACTTTTTTCTCCACAGCCTTCTACAGTGGTCTGTGGAACTGCCAATTCTGCATCAGGAAGGCTGACTCACCGAGACCTGGATCACACCAGAGGACACGGCTACTCCAACTGCCCTCTCCTTTGCCTTCTCCTTCTCTCACACTCCTCGCACTACAGCCAGAGGAAGGGGTACAGGTTTGCTTCTCTCGTGTAGATGGTGTCTCACGCCTCTTTCCCTACTCAACATCTTATGCTTTTAATTCCACTCTGTTACTGTAACACACCTGCCTAAACTCTATATCATTGTATCTAGTCCTCTAGGTAACTCCATCGATGAACTAGACATCCTTCTGAGCTAATTTCCGGACGATGCCTCCCCACTCATCCTCCTCAGGGACTTCAATCTCACAAGCGACAAGATGCAGCCCTGCGGACTCACAATGCTCCTGTCTACCAGATCACTTCATATATGTTCAACATATTGTCTACTCCTCTACATGTCTCTGACCATCATCTTTTATGTTTCAAATTCCCTCTTCAGCCTCATCTCTTCACCCATGTGCAACACCTATGTCTACACTTCAGTGTGGTTTTATGCTACCTCCTGTGCAATAATATACATATGGTGCAATATGTCACATTCTGGAAGGTTTTCATCCTGTTCACACTATACTGTTACACAGCTATATTGTCCAAGATTTACATCCTGTTCATACTTTACAGTTAAATTGCAAGGTTGCCTATTTATTGTATTGTTTCTGTAATTAAATTTTTTGTATTGTTGCTGTTGTAATTTGCAATCTGTTGAATGTTGAATGTTGCTGTATGATGCACCTTGGAGAAACATCTCATCACACTTTGTATATGTTCACAGCTGCTGATGATAATGAAGTGACCTTGAAAATCATAAGGTAGCAGTGCCTTGTATGATGGAAGAAGTCATACAAATGTCTTGACTGCCTCTCATGGTAGCACTGCAACCTTAGACACTGACATTAACGTTCCAGTATTTTTATTTTTTCTAAGCAAGAGCTTGCAACATGATTAAATCTCATATGCACATTTTGGTTATACAGTGTGAAAGATTCAGTAAAGGATGACTAGGTGTGCTTAAGCTCACCAGGCATAAAACAGACAACATGGAACAAAAGAACATGTCCGACTGTATTTTTCAGTTTTATTTAATAGAAGCTTCCAAACATTTCAGCTCTGTATGGTAGGCAGGAAAGTTATTTAATTCTAATGTAAGAGGATTTGATTCTGGGTCATTTTGGAAAATTTCTACTAGTTCATTCATCATCACAACAAAAAGTGCGACTGTTGGGTTTAAATTATGTCCAAAGAGTGATATAAGGTTAAACAGTGACCGTTTGTAGTAATGCCTGTTCCAAGCTTAAGGCATGTCTTTTAAATTCAAATGATTTATTTTCTATAAAACAGCCAAAAAATGCTTGTGTGCACCAGCAGTGGCATTACGTACTCATTGAAATCACATAGCAGAAATTAGCATTAGAGTGAAGGTATGAAACCAAAGGCCTAGTTGTAATAGTTACAGTTCATCTAGGCTTTAACAGAACCTTTATCATTCACAGGTTCATATCTGGATTGTACCCTTTTTGTGTTTTAGGGATGGTTGATTGTCACAAGCAGAACTGTTGCTGTAAAGTTTGCCAATGATACAAAATAATTCTTTTGTTGTTTCACATCAAAATTTCCTGCTTAGAGGCATAAAACTTAGGGACCCTTTCTACTGAAGCTGTCCATGAGATACACCTTGCTACAGCTCTCTCTTGATCCAGGTGTCAGTTTTGCATGGGATACAAAACTTATGCAAGGCCCATTAAATTTAATCAACATATGCCACCTTCGCCTTACCTGACTCTCATTTGACTGTGGTGCAACTGACTGACCCATTTGGCCCAAGGTCAGGAAGAGGGCATTTATAGATGAGTGCATTGCTAGCATTCCTGACGAGCCATTAATTGAGATGGATAACCTACTGTATGCCATTATTTGCAGCCCTCTCTCTCTCATTGCTAATATTTTAAATATTTTCTTCCTTTTTTGCTTGTGTTGGCCGTCTGTGGGATTGAATCTCCATCAACCTTTGCACTTCTTGTTAACCGCCGTGTTATGCAATTCAGCAATTCAGCAATGTATCATCACCCTGACGATTGTCCTTGGATTTTTCAAGCCACCTGATTGGCTCCTGATAGTTGCCAAAGCCTTGACTTACCAAACCTTCTGTGGCAATTTTGCATCCAACGCCTGGATAAGCATTTTTTACTATTTGAAAATTGTCCCACACAAACATGTCTTTTCAGTCTGGATGAAGAGGAACATAAAACTTCTTGCATACACTGGATATATTCTGGAACAGATCATACTTATGTCTTCAATATGCCTTGGCACAGCATCATATCTGTTGCCGCCGCCACCACCTGTGCAAAAACCTTCCAACTCAACTTTTGCCAATCTAAACGGACCCATAGTGACACATGACCATCTCGGTGCATTTCTGTTTAGACTAAGCACTATTATATTTTTGCTGTATTCTGCTTTTCCGCTTTGTGCACTGTCCATTTCTTGGGGAAGAACTTTCATCTACCTGCGTGGACATATGAAGAGAATGGAGCAGAGTACCAGCCCCTTCTCTCATCCTTTGCAGCAGAACCAGATGAGAGTGACCATTATGGGCATAGTGCAGGCAGCTCTGTTCATCCCTAGCAGCGTGTGGAGCTTGGTCATATCTGTACTCTACTCCTCACATGTGTACGACAACGTGGACGGCAACAAACACATAACAATGACAATCACCTCTGCATCTGGGCTGGGAAATATTGTGTGTCTTGGATTTTCACAGGCTGTATTTAGGGTCAGGGTGGCTGCCATTTGGGACAGGTTCAGGCTAGCAATTGGGTTGTCAAATCATACTGAAGAACACATCAAGGGAAATGTGCTAACAATGGTTTAGATGGTGATTTTTCCTAAAATACATCTTATAATCTTTTCTGTTAATGAGTTAGTTTAGAGTATAGCTGATTTTCCACTCTTGCAGGGCTTTTAAACTGTACTGGCTGGTGGAGGGTGGGGACACCCAAAATCAGCCACAGGTGCAGCAAAAGTGCTGGCTCATAAATATTTATTTAATAAAGCCAGACTGTTGAGATCTTTTCCGCATTCTAACAAGCATCTTTGCAAAGATTATTTTATGTGCACTTTAGCATAGCAGTAAACAATACCTTAAGGCTTAAAGTACCCTATGTGGCAAGTATGTTATATTAGACACCAAGCACTTTAAAGTAGTTAAATTAATTTATATATTTA
Source organism: Alestes dentex (assembly GCA_037576975.1). Taxonomy (NCBI): domain Eukaryota; kingdom Metazoa; phylum Chordata; class Actinopteri; order Characiformes; family Alestidae; genus Alestes; species Alestes dentex. The sequence goes on along the minus strand of JBBIGA010093754.1, from coordinate 6,900 downwards.
AGCATAGTCAAAATTTGGAATTTGGAACTTGATCAATGGAAAAGAAATGTGTACACATGGTTTGCATGATTTGGTGAGGACACTTGTGAGATTTTTTCAAAGTAAAAGGAAACAAGTCAAAATGGCTATATGCTACTGCCAATCCCTCATTTTGATTCCTTACACATTTTTAAATAACACTTTTATCTCTACCAGAAGTGACACAACGTGGTCTGTAAAGTGCAAAATGCTATTGGATGATGCTCATGGCAAGCAGCTTGAGGAGCGCACTGCCAGAATGACAACCAGACTATTTCATACAATAGTTTGGTTATTATTGAAATAAATATCACATCTAATGTAAATGTGTCTTCAGCCACAGCATTTCTTTTACAGTTATTATTTTTGTCACAGTCATATTTCAGCACCTCCTTTCAAGTTTGATGTCCCACTATACCACCCCAGACCTTTCAAAATGTGACTGCTTCCAGCACAAAGGTGAGCAATCAGAAAGTAGGTTTAGGGGTATGTGGCTTAAATAAATAGATTTCCAATATTTTCCTGCGCAGAGGAACTTTTTATTGCTCAAATGTTGCTCTTTGATAACCCACAAGACTCATTTTTCTCTAAGTATTCCTTTGGAGGATTAGCATCAGACAAAAAAGAGACAGGAGAGAGGAGAGTGCAACTGTAAATTAAGTTAGTGCAGTGTGACTTTCTTGAGATATGTACTAAAGTTCAAGAAGAGACACTAGAGATATCGTGATCAAGAGCAATGTCTGAGCAGCAGGAGACTTCAGCAAAGGTTTTCTTTCTATCTGATCTCATTGCTGTCAACAGAAAACTATAAAGATATTTAGGAAATCTTTTTTTGTTTTTTTTTAATTTCCTGTGGGTGATTATGACCATATGAGTGCCATTCTGTATCTTTTCGTTGGGAACCCAAGGCTAATTTGATGGGGCAGTATTTGCATGCTGGCTTGTGAAATGTGAATTTGGCAGACATCTTCATCCAGAGTAACTTACAGTTTGAATCACAGGTGTAGAAATCTTGCTCAAGGACTATTATTGGTATAGTGTCACATGTTTGCACAGGCAGGGAAGTGAATCCTAGTCTTCTGCAGCAGCATTACCCACTGCTCTTAGTATACACCAACCACTTTAATGCCACATTAAGATTCTTGTTAAAGAAAATTCTTGTTAAAGGTCTTGTTAAAGATGTCAACAAGTAAAACATAAATCAAGACTGATAAATTGGCAAATCAGTCAACCCAGGTTTAGCATTACACAGAGGTTAGATCAGCTCATTAAGGAAGAAGTCTTTCTCTGGTCTGCTTTGGGAATTTCATGGCAGGTCTGCATTGGTGGTATTTTTTGCATGTTTTATTCAGGTCAGATAAGGTCCATTACATTTTATTAACATATTTCACCTTCCATTGAAAGTGCATTTGCCTGTGGTATAATTACAAAGCCTGTTAGGAAGAATTTATAGATGATAGCATTGCATGTCTTGACGGAAAGCTGAGTCATGCATATACGGAGGTAACAGCGATGAATGGACTCATAAATGGTTGTTTGCTGTAATTTGCAGCCCTTGTGTTTTCACTGCTACTGTTTTAAATATTTTCTTCATTTTGTGCTGGCGTCACCCAGCTGCAGGAGTGAGCCTTTGCCAGCCTTTGCGGTTCTTGCTAATTGCTGTGATATGCAACTCGACAATCCAACAAGGCACCACCATGCTGATAGTTGTCCTCGCCTTCCTGAACACACCTGAGCGGCTTCTGGTGGCAGGTAAAGCCATAGTTTACCTAACCTACTGTTCAAGCTTCTCCTCCAGTGCTTGGAGCATTTTTTACTACATTAAAGGGGACATATTATATAAAACTCCCTTTTAGCATCCTTTTGTATTTCCATTTCGGTCTCTACTGCTCCTATAAACACTTCATCTGTTTTCTGTGAATCAGTTGAAAGATTTTGGTGTCAGGAATGCTTCTACGAACCGTTTGGACGGCTCCCCTATTGTGATATCAGAATAGGGTAATTTGCATAGAACCACCCCTCACATGTCGAGCCCCCACCCACAAGATTAATTGAAGATCCGCCATTTTTGTATGCTGGTTTTACAAGCACACATAAGATGCCGAGCACTACGGCTACAGGCAAAGGCAAGTCACAGATGAAGTGTTGTGTTCATCTCACTCTGGGTCCGACTCTGGGTCCAACATATAGGGCTGGATAGCGCCTCTGTTTTCTGCCATTTTCACGTGTGGTAAACGCGCAGCGTAAGCATGGGATGGGAGGGGCGTGGCCAGCAACAGCTTATTTGTATAAAAGTGACAGAGCTCTTAAACGGCTCATTTTGAAAGGGACTGAAACTGTCAGGAATAGAGCTGGTGATATCTCTTTATGTGAGAGTGATTTTGTGCAAAGAACTTTATGAACATGTTTTGTATAGCCCATAGACCTATTATGACTAAAGTGTGTTTTGCATAATATGTCCCCTTTAAGATTGTCCCTCACTGCTGTGCTGTGTTGGTCTGGATTAAAAACAACATTAAAGTCGCGGTTTACACTGGTTTCACCACGGATCAGATTGTGCTTCTGGTTGCCATGTCCATGGGCATTGTCCCATATCTTCATCCTCCACAGCCTTTCTTAAATTCAACTTCCAGCCCCTTAAATGGGACAATGCCTGCCGGAAATGACAAGTTAGATTACTTTCTGATGAAGTTGTGCCACCTAATATTTCTGTTATATTTAATCTATCCTCTTTTTACACTGACATTCTCTTGGACCAAAACTTTCTTCTATCTACATGGACATATCAAGAGGATGGAGCAGAGCACTGGCTACTCCTCAAGTCCTCAACAGCAGAACCAAATGAGGGTGACAGTTATAGGTATAGTGCAGGCTGCTCTGTTCCTTCGTAGCAGCCTATGGATCCTAATGACATTTTTGTTTTATTCCACACCTTTTTTCGATAGAATGGATGGCAACAAATATATCATGCTTACTGTCACCTCTATATCGGACTTAGCAAATATTGTGTACTTGGGATACTCTCAGTCTGTGTTTAGGCTCAGAGTAGCTGCTCGGTGGGAAGGAATAAGACTTTTGGGTTTTTACACCCGACTATATGAAATGTATGTTTCTTTATATGCAACAGAAATAAACATATCACTTATTATATCAGTTAGTTCTGATCTTGGCTAACTACAACAGAGATGGAAGTCATTCATGAGGTTTAGAAAAGTGAGCTCTTACTATACTGTACTATACTATGCTGTACTATACAATGCAAAAGCTTGAACGCCTCCAGTCAATTTACATAGTTTGCTGAAATGAAAGTAATCCTCCACAGGAAATCATCCTTTCCAGCCATTTTAGTGCATGTTTATGTATTGAGAAAAATAAATAAAACAAAAAGTATATGCACAAGCTACATTTTGTATTCTTTTCCACAACATATTAAATTTAACAAATGTGTACTTAATGTAAAAATTCCAGTTAAAAAACAAACAAATAAATAAAACCGGATAAGGAAAGGCTGTTGCTGTGTACTCAGGAAGGAGTTAGTTCTGAAATGGACTGAATAGATAACTAGGACTGAAATAATAAGCTTAATACCAAAATATTACCAAGGGATGACTATTCTCTCTTGTTTCTGAAATGTGTTGTGATGGAGAGAACTAATTCATGATGTTAATTATATGTGATTGGTGCAGTTAAGCAATTAGAAGACCCTGAAGTTGAAAACTAATTTGATTAATGATTTTGACTGGAGCCAAGATAAAGAGTGATGAGCTGTTATGGTGAAAAAGTCTTTGACCAACTTCTTGTTAAATCTGGTTCTTGCTCCAGCTGTAAGCTGAATAGTTGTTCAAATATCAGAATTTCAAGCTTTTTTTTTATTTATACTTGACATTAAAGTAATGCACAAATGGACTGAAACATCTTACTGATTATAGTCGAAGCAAAATGATTTCAGGTTTCAGAATATTCTGTTACTACTCTGCATTCAGTTGTTGCAATGCATAGGTAGGCAAATCCACACCAGCATCTTTGACCCCATATGGTCACCTCATTGAATCTTAAGTATGAGGATTATATCTGGATGAGGCCAAGCCACATAAACATGCATGTACATATCTCTCCAAATGTGACAACAAAAACCCGGGATGGCGCGGCCGCGTCCAGACGCCTTCCTGACCGCTCTGCTCAGACTGTGCTCTATTTTAATTTTTTATGTATATCTCGTTTTGCTTCATGCTCCAAATTCAACCAGTTTAATAGTTTATGATAGTGTAACACTTCTCAACGTCAGAAAGAACCTCACACAAGTAATTTCCGACACTTTTAAACCAGACCCATCGTGGCCGACTGAGATACTGCGTGGCTCGGACAACGAAGGACGTGACGCTCGCCTGAGGTGCAGAACAAAGAAACGCCGGGGGACACTCGCTGGCATCCGAAACAGACTGAGACAGCAAGCACATCGTGCACCACTGCCTAGTATCCTGCTGGCTATTGTACAGTCACTGGAGAACAAGCTGGATGACGAACAAAAAAAAAAGGTGGAGGTATGTGTTTAATGGTCAACAGAAAGTGGTGTGATGCCAGGAGCGTTTCTACTATCTCCAGCGGCTGCTCGCCTCACTTAGAATACCTGAGCATTAAATGTCGCCCCTTCTACCTGCCCCGTGAGTTCACCTCGGTCATCGCCACAGCGGTCTACATCCCACCCCACGCGGACACAGGTACAGCTTTGTCTGAACTACATGATGTGCTGAGTGCGTTTCAAAACAAAGATCCAGGCACAGCCCTCATTGTGGTAGGAGATTTTAATAAAGCAAACCTCAGACAAGTTATACCGAACTTTTACCAACACGTTATGTGTCCGACGAGGGGAGCTAGAACTTTGGACCATTGTTACACACCACACAAGCATGGCTACAAAGCTGTTTCACAGCCAGCTTTCGGAAAATCGGACCACAGCGCCATTTTCCTCATCCCCCAGTATAAACAGGACATATGTAAGGAAGAGGTGGTCACAAGGGAGGTGAAACGCTGGTCTGCCCAATCAGAAGTTATGCTGCAGGACGCACTCGATGACATTGACTGGGACATGTTCCGGTCATGCGCGAACAACATCAACGAGTTTACGGATGTAGCAGTTAGCTTCGTTAGCACACTAGCGGAGGAGATCATCCCCTCAGTGAGAATCAAGACATTCCCGAAGCAGAAACAGCCGTGAACGCCAGGACCGCCACATACAACGCGGGTCTCGCCACCGGCGACATGAGCATCTACAAAGAGGCGTCATACAGCGTCCGGTGCACGGTGAAAGATGCCAAACGTCGGTACCGGGAGCGTCTGGAGTCTCACTTCCATCAGGGAGACACATGAAGCATGTGGCATGGACTGCGCACCATCACGGACTACAAAGCCAAGGACACCGCAACGATCAACGCCAACTCTGCATTCACCAATGAGCTGAACGAGTTCTTCGCCTGTTTCGAGGTTAGCCGGGCAGCTAGTGCTAACTACAGCCTGACAACGGAGCACAGTGACGTCATCAGCGAGGAACGAGTGATCAGCATCGCGGAGCATGAAGTACGAGCGACACTGAGAAGAGTGAGCATCAGAAAAGCAGCTGGACCAGACGGAATTACCAGCCATCTGCTGCGCTGCTGTGCTGACCAGCTAGCAGGGGTGTTCACTTCAATCTTCAATGAGTCCCTGGCAAAGTCCGTGGTCCCCCAGTGCTTCAAAAGATCCACCATTGTCCTCATGACCAAGAACAACAAGCCCTCATGCCTGAACAACTACCGGCCAGTTGCACTGACTTTGGAAGTAATGAAGGTGTTGGAGAGGCTGCTGAAGAACATCATCTCCTCCTCCATCCCAAGCACCACAGACCCGCTCCAGTTCGCCTACCAACCCAGCAGATCCACAGAGGACGCCATCTCCCACGTCCTGCACACTACTCTCAGCCACATGGACAGGAAACAGGGTAACTATGTGAGACTACTATTTGTAGACTACAGTTCAGCATTCAACACAATAGTGCCAGGTAGACTGTACACAAAGCTGTGGGACCTAGGACTTAACAGCCGTGTGTGTGCATGGGTGCTGGATTTCCTCACTGGTAGATCTCAGGTGGTGAGGGTGGGTAGGTGTGTCTCTGACAGCATTACCACCAATATTGTAGCCCCACAGGGGTGCGTACTCTTGCCACTGCTGTACTCCTTCTACACGTCGGACTGTATGGCCACTCATGGTTCTAACACGATTGTGAAGTTTGCTGATGACACAGTGGTGTTGGGCCTCATCACCAACAATGATGAGACGGCCTACATGGACGAGGTGAAGAACCTGGCATCATGGTGTCAGGACAACCACCTCCAGCTGAACGTCGGAAAGACCAAGGAGCTGGTGGACTTCAGAAGGAGACAGCAGCGAGACTACGAGCCCCTTGTCATCAACGTAGCTCCAGTGGAGAGGGTGCCGTCTTTCAAGTATCTCGGTGTCCACATCTCCTCAGACCTCACGTGGACTGCTCAAATTTAGGTCCAATCCAAAAAGGCTAGGCAGCGCCTGTACTATCCCAGACAACTGAGGAAGTTCGGGGTCTCTTCTATGATCCTCAGGACTTTCTATTCTGGCGCTGTGGAGAGCATCCTCACACAGAACATCACATCCTGGTATGAGAATAGCAGGACCGAAAAGCTCTTCAGAGAGTGATCCGTGTGGCAGAACACAGAAGAGATGTTGGTCCAGAGCAGTTCGGACACTAAAGGACTCATCCTACCCCAGTAACAGACTGTTTCAACTTCAGCAGTCAGGCAGAAGGTTCCGCACCATCAGGGCCAGAACAGAGAGGCTCAAGAGGAGCTTCTATCCTCAGGCCATCAGAGTACT
>JBBIGA010093733.1:0-11192 GCA_037576975.1 Alestes dentex | reverse complement strand
CAGAACCATCTGATGGAGGAACTTTCTGTGAGGAGCTTTTAGAGGCAGACGTCTGGTTCCATTCACCTCCACTGTGAGTTTCACACCAAACCAACTTAATGATGCAGAAGGTGGAGTTTCCCGTTTGTTGTTGTTTTATGAGAGTGTAATTCAGTGGAAGAGGGAAAATTGCCTTTGGACTGGACTGGGTTGGAGCTGGTGGGTCGCTGGCCTGTGCATCTGTGTTTGAATTGTGGTTTCAGAAACAGGGCTATTGTCGGGTAATGGTTACATCAAAGGGGTGGAAAGCCGTCAGCAGCATGAAGGAAGACTTCCAGCTTCTTCTAACGCAGCGCAGGGCCAGCACAGCTCCCACTGTCTCGGGGCTGTTGTCTCTCAGAGTTTCTCTTCTCATACGACAAAAGGCTTTTTATCCGCACGGGCTGCTTGTTTGTGTTTGTGAAAGTAAACAGTGTCAAAGTGCCTCTTTAAAGCATCTGTGGAACCCGATTTATCATACAGCCCATAATACAGCCCATCACCCGCGGCAACAGTCAGCAGCCAGCAGTTTGTTTACGGACTTGTTTGTTTACGTCCGATTTATCTGGAAGAAGTAGACCCCTAAAATACTTCTGTTTTCTTCTAAAGAAGATTCGGGGTTGTGCATCATAAACAGATCATGGACCAAGCAGGGCTGAGCTGTTGGAGGAAACAAGATTTCTCTGGTCAGTTTTCCTTTTTTTAGAAATACGGAAGGAAATGAAAGTGTGTGAGGCGAGGGGGCGGAGCTCCTCACCGGCCCGCAGGACGAGAGCCAGGTGAGCTGAGACAGGAGAACGAGGACCGGAGGAAGGGAGGAGAGGGACAGGGAGACGGTAGGTGAGAGAGGAGATCCGGGTCAAGGTTTCAGCCCTGAGTGCTGGTGGTTCCGTTTGTGTTTTGACTAACTGACAATGCCTTTGGTTCATAAAGTCTGCGCTGTGCTCTCGCTCCCGTGTCTGTGTGTTTCTGGGGGTGCGTTTAGGCCTCCCAGCCTGTAGGTGGCGGCCGTTCCCTGGGGCGCACGCCGCAAGTGCCTAGAAACAACTGCATGGATGAAATTCTTTATATCCTTAAATGTCTCAAGTGAGCGTTGTGGGAAATGCCGCTGACTGTTTATGAGGTCAGATTTATCCTCATGAGGTCATATTCGTGTTTGTGGGATTGTTTTTGAGTTCATGAAGTTATATTTGGGTTTATTAGGCCATATGAATGCTTATGAGGCCGTGTCCATGTTTATGAGGTCACATGTATGTTTATGAAGTTGTTGAACACATTTTAATGCAGTTACTGTTTACGCACTGGGGGGAAAAACTAAACGGAAAACGTGGCCTGCGCAAAGATTATGTTTTATATTTAAGTTTGTTATCAATATGTTGCATAAATAAACAGACATTATGCATTGAAATTTGCCAAATTTGAGCGTGACCCCTGTAGAGGATGGGTTATGGGTGGGATTTTTTTCACCATGAATGTCAGTAAAACGACGTATCGCTCGAATGCTGCCTCGTCCTCGTCTGAACTCTTCGACCCCGAGCCGTTCCGTATGCCATCCAGCTTCCCAGCGAGATCTTCCCATGATTCCCTGAGCCGAGGCCTCTGGCCTGATCCGCTGTCTTCCGGCCCTGGCTGCTTCCCATCATGACAAATGTTTCGATTCTCCTCAGCGTGGAGAATTCGCCCGGGATGCGCTCCAGTTACGCTCTCCAAGATTCAGACCTCTGAAGAGCGTTCCTCCATCCATGTCACAGAATACACAGGAAATATAGGGGCAATGTTGAGTGAATACACAGCAAAAACTTAAGAGCATCACCTTTATTTTGCCTCTGTTACGATGCCACCACTGTTTAATGATCTTTGTCAAGTCCAACTGTGTTTTGGAACCATAAGTGGAAAAAAAATTGATACATTACATCACAACAGTTTTTCCGCACGATATTATATCGAAACACCGTCGTCAGTATCAGTATTTATTTAATATTTTTTTTATCATTTTTTATGCATTGAAAAGACTTTTATTTTGCAACTGCATCTACTCTGATTACACTGGTGCCAAACCTCGTTATTCTCTGCTGGAAATGAGAAACCAGGTCAGATAATGCGAGACCGCATGCAAGTCTATTGCAAACTAAAATTTGCTCATAATCCAAAAAGTTGATGTGACTGAAAAAACAGAAAGCAGATCTGAAATCAGCACGCAAAACCGGTTTAGAAAAGTGTGTCGTGGTTTCTGATGATTAAAAAAAAATTGTTTTGTTGACCTGTGTTATTAGCTGGATGGCCTAGTGGTTAGGGCGTCGGCTGTACAATCAGAAGATTGTGGGTTTGAATCCCAACTGCTAGTGTCACCACTGAGGTTCCCTTGAGTAAGGTACCGTCCCCACACTCTGCTCCCTGGCGCCCCTCGTTGGCGGCAGCCCCCTGCTTCACTTGGTGAATGGGTTAAATGCAGAGAAAGAATTTTGCACTGTGCACTTTAAGTGTCAGTAAATTAAATGTACATTATTATTTCATCTGTTTTTTGGAGCTGCTTCTCCTCTGAACCTGTCCTGAATTTTGGGAGGATGCTGACGCTAAGAAGAGGCACCGGTTTGATACGACGCTTTGAACTGAATGTTTTTTACACTTTTTTGAGCATAAACACTGGTTTTATAGCAACCATGCCATCACACTTCATTTTCTTGTGGAAATGGAATCTAGTCAGTAATGTAAGTGTTATACGGCAGAGATGGAGGCAGCGACTCGGTTTGAAGTCGCACTTGGTTGTATTCAGCCAGAGAGATAAGAGGGTGTTGGGGAGGGTGAGGGGGGGCTGAAGGAGGGGGGGTGACCTTTTCCTGGTGTCAGCTGCTTTAGGAGCTGCAAGATGCAAGTAAAACCCAACAAAAATAGCACCTTTGAACCCTCCTGCCTCATGACGCTGTCCCCCGCGGCCCCCTGCGCTGGACACCGGGGTTCAAGCTTCAGCTGTAGCCATGTGCGGCTTCCAGGATCTGCTGGAGCTGCCGAGTCTCGCCAGGTCAACAAGGGCACTGAAACGGGACGACCTGAACATTCAGACTGTTTCATTTAATCTGGGGCTGGAATTCATTGTAGTTTCTTATATGAATGCACTGCAACAACTTACAAAAATCTATTAAAATAGAAATGATTCTGTTAAACAGAAAATCTGGTAAAAGGAACTTTAACCGAGTATCAAGGAAGCTGTAATATCTAGTAGAGGCAGGCAACATAAATCAGTACAGTGTATTGCGATATTTTCCAGCAAGATATATGTCAATACAGCAGCAAGTCTGGCAAGTAGTGGTATTTATTTCTTTTTAATTATTTTATAATTTTTAAATAGACTTTTATTTTGGCACAGACATCTTCTGAAGTCCAAAAGGTGGCGCTGGACCTCGTTCTTCTCCTGTGGAAATGGGAAAGGAGGTCAGCGTGGCCAAGACGCTGCAGAAACTCTCGAACGCAACATTGAAGGATCGCAATAATATTTGTAACATTAAAAAATGATCGCAATAGTATCGTATCGTCCCAACCCTAGTTTTTAGAAATACATATGCAAATATAGCATTTTAAACATGGAATAGACATCAAACGTTCATTTCCAGACACAGGGACTCGATTCAAAACTTCTCTAATGAGGTTTCTATGCTAAGGCCAAGAAGTGTTTTAAGAGAGAAGAATGCAGTTTATCATCTTCTTGTGAGATCATTTCACTGCATTTTTTTAAGCAAATTTAGTAATAAAAACGAAAATTCTCCAAATATTTTTATGTTCCAAATCTAAAATGAAACAGTTTGGCGAGCCAATTTAATTCTCGGGGCCCACAGTTCCTGCAGCTATGTTTGTATTTTTAATTTTCTAAAGAATCGTGATCAAGTTGGATGGTTGTTAAGGATTAGAGTTTTGTAAAAGTTGTAAAATCGTTCAGTGGAATAAGCAGATGCTCCTGAAAGCTCTTGAAGATTCTCTCAATCAGATGTGTGTTAAAATGTGGTTGATGGTTCCAGTCTTGCTGGGAGTGGTCTCCGGCTCTAAGCCGGGCGGATGATTGATGGACGGGATTGTTTAGCTGTGTGAAAGACAGGTGGACCATCTCAGCAGGATCAGTGGAGGTTAAACCCTCTAACCCATCAGAGTGCCACCTGTTAACCCCGTAACACACATATACAACACTCAGGAAGCTGAAAATCTCTTGAAGGACTTGTTCAATGAAGGGGATAACCTGTTCAATTTTGGGACGTCCCTGATGGAAGATGACCAGCTTGGTGATATCTGTTCCTTCCTACAAAACAGTGGCACTGGTGAACACATTTTTTTAATCAAGCCTATCTTAGGGTGAAGTTCTTTTTCCTAACAGATAGTGATGCAACTGTAGCGTGTTAAACATAGAAAAAGCATCAAACGTTCTGTTTTCAAGCAGGGACTCTTAATCTGATTAGCCATATCAGTACTTGTATCAGTATCAGTCCTAACCACACCTAGGGGTCCTGGATTGTACCTCAAGAGTCTTTGTGGTCTTTGAGGTCTTTGTGGTCCAGAGCAACTGGGGGCTGGGGATGCACAGGCCGTGAAAGGCCTTTAGTGGGAGGAGGGTTCTGGGAGTTGGGTGCTCCTTCCATTGTGCTGGAAGACCAGCATAGATTCCACAGTGACCCTCCGGTTCGTCCCCGCAGGGGGTCACCCCTCCTCGTGTCAGCTGCCTGATTGATTGGCTGAAGACAATCCCGTCTCCTGTGGACGTCTTCTTTTCTCCCTCTTCTTTCCTCCCCTCTTGAGAAGCCTTGAAAGAGCTCCAGTGCCACAGCGGGTCAGTGGGACGGGCCGAGGGAAGGACCGTACCCCCGCGGCAAGAAGGGCTGAGTATTTTTAGGGAGCTGCGGAAAGCTGAGCTGTGTGACAGCAATGCACATCCCAAAATGAGCAAGGGAATATACATATATATTTATAAATATATGTAATTTTTAGGGGTCCATTTATAGCAGCCTTCATGATTTGTGGCTCAACATCGTTACTTATTTGCCGGCCATCTGATATCCAAGCTTTCTGTGAGCAGCTGTGCATTTTATTCCCATTAGGAAGAGCTCAGAAGGCAACCAGCTCGCTACTGTTGCAAAAAATCCCCCCCAACCCCCCCACCCAGCGAGCATCAGGTCACATGTGTTCCTTCCTTGCTGCTTTGTTGACCTATTTGTGCTTTTTGCCCACAAATGTGATCCTTCACAGCTTTCCAGAACGCTGTGAAAAAACCCTCATTTCCCAGTAGGATTTTTTTTTGTAACGTTCCTGTAAAATGATCTGTACTCTATATACATTTAAACAATTTCTGCATGTTGTACATCTCTGAAGATCTGTTAAATTTTCTGTACATTTTTGAAGATTCTGTAAAACATTCAATAAAAGTTTCTTTACAATTTTTTGAACAATCTGTCAGATGTTATGTACATTTTGTAAATGCTCTGGGTAATCCTTAGCATTCTCTAAAACTCTCTAAATGTTTATGATGTTCTGTGAATCATTTTTGAACATTCTATAAAACGCCCTGTACATTTTTGAACTTTACATTTCTGAATGTTCTTGAACGTAAAGTAAGTTTCTAAAATTGGCCCAGTCTCGCAGCAGAAGCTATGAAAGAGCGCATTTGTGGGTGAAGCGAGGGCAGGTCAACGTGCTAAATGGCTGAGAATTGCTGGAGGTTCTCTCTTGGAAATGTCTTCATTTGACAGCAATACTGGACTGTTTTTTTTTTGTGAACGGCTGGAATTGGTTCCGGCAGCCCGAGCTTGTAAACTGGAATTCGGTTTCAGGCGTTCCTTCCTGTGGAAAGTTCCCGAGTTTGGGCAGTGATTTTTCATGTGCCGTGTGGAGCGACAGCCAGGCCGCCCTCCCAGCATCCTACTGCACCTTCACTGCAGCTTTACGGCCCTTTTTTACATTCATTGTTTGACCTTGCACCTACATCTGTGCCCTCCTCCTCGCAGAGTGGAGGGGATGGGTTTTCAGGACCTGGAGAGGAGAAAGAGGGAAAAAGGAATGCTCTCCCGTTCGGACGTCATGTGGTGTGTGTGAGTGTGCATACTTCCATGGCAGGTTTCTCATTACTTCCCTGAAAGCTGTTTTTTCCCCCGTCTGCGCTTCCAGGAAGTCTCAGTTTACCTTTTTTCGAGCAAAACCAAAAAGATGGTCTGTCTTGGGCCTGGATGCTAAAACGAAACCGGGACTCCGGCTGAGGCTCAACCATCGATCAGTTTGACGAGTTAATGCTCTCGAACGATCGCAGGCGTGATGAATCGATGGTTGCGGAGTCACTTTGATTTCTCTGATATCCAGGAACGTCACATTTTCACGGAGGATGTGGGTTCAGTAAGGACATGTTTGCGTGGTTTGAATGTGTCTTAAAAATGAAACCGGGCATTCTTTCCCTCTTATCCTCCCTGGATGACTTAACTGCCGTCGTGATTTAGGAAATAATTAAGCCTTTCAAAGAGACTCCGTGAGGAGTCTGACCTCAGAACTGTCCTGATGACACCCACCCCCTCTCCAATCTGGCTGTTCTTAAAACCTCCCTTTTCTGTGCCCGGCAGGCATATCCTTCCCGTGCGATCTCAGATCTGGAGCTGGCCACGTTTGGCAGGCGGTCCTTGCAGAGGTTCGGTCTGGCGGTTGAGGTCCAGGCTGTTATCTTTGGAAAGTGTTGACAAGACGGAGCGTTAGGAGCAGGGAGCAGCTCGTCTGCTGGGAAGACACACTGAGAGTTAGTGTTACAGGAGCATTTCCTGTTCCCCGCAGAAGAGCCTTCTGAGAAAGGACAGACGAAGGAGAATAACAGGACCCACCGAAGGAAAGCTGCAGGACAACCTAAAGCAGAAAGCAGAGGCAGCTTTAGAGAACCTCAGTGAAAAGCAGTAAATAGACCTGCAGCACACTGGTGGAAGGAGGTGTACTTATGAACTGCGCTGGCTAACTGTAGATGTCCTAAAATTGAACCTTGAGGGACACCACAGGACAAAGTATGACTCTTCCATGTATCTCTCTTCTCCTTTCTTTTGTTCTTCTGTAGTTCCAGCTACCCTGGCACCTTAGCAAAACACTGCCCCTCAGCAAGCCATATTCATGTAGCTCCTCTGGGCCTTTTCTAGAAGCTAATCGCTGTTGCCAAGACGTGCAGCCACATATTACCAATCTATTGTAATTTTTTTTCCCAGCTCACACTACTCAAGTACTTTAAGTACCCTCAGCTGGTTCTACAGCTGGTTCCACCCAACAGTCTCTGCAAGTGAATTCAAACCTACAATGAAGCCATAGTTAGGTCATCAGAAACAATTTAATCTTGCAGGAATCTCTCAAGTAGTCCAGGGAACTCCTTGATGTCATCCTTCAGGTCTGGTAAGCCTGTGGTTATACTAACCAGCAATCTGTAGTAGCAACCTGATGGTTGTCCTTGTGGTGAATATGCAGCCGTTCAGTTATTATTATTATTATTATTATTATTATTATTAATTTTATTTAAATGCACCTTTTACAATGCCCATTGACACTTTACAGACAAGTGAACCAAACCATAAAATGAATAATACAAAAGTAGACGAATAAAGACAGATAATATATATAAAATCACAAGAGTGCAAAACTAGGAATGCGTATTTTCTATATTCAAGGGATATTCAAGGAACAAGATAAATGAGAATAAGGACATTCGAAGAAGGAACGGGATTTAAAAGTCAGAAGAGAGTCAGTGCTGCGGATTTCTTGAGGGAGGGAACTCCAGAGACGGGCCAACATGGCTGAAGGATCGAAACCCCACGGTGGACAAATGAGCTGAGGGTGTAGCGAGGTGGGAGACTTTGGACCAGCGTGTAGAAAAGCCTGATCCTCCTCACAACCGTGTTTGCTTTTTCAACCCAGACCACATTTGTGACATCTGACACAAAGAGACCCTAAGAGGAGTCTTCTCACTTTCAGGTACCTCAGCTGAACACATGAATGCGCTTCACTCATTTGGCAGTGTTCTACGGTCCAAACCAGCATTTCTGCCCTCGGCATCCTCGGCAGGCTTCTTTCCCTGATGGGCAAGATGCTTGCTGCTCCCTGCTGAGCCCAGTCTGGGCCTTCAGACACTGTGTGGCCAGTTTTTTGTCAGAAACATGAGGTGTTTGTCTGCTTTTGTGGCAGGAATCCAGTTCCAGACGATCACTGGAGTTGTCAGCTGCTTGGAACATATGAGAAGATCATTGTCACTGATCTTCTTGGCACAGATTCCCAACACGTGGTCATGTGGAGCATCTCATTGACTTCCAGAACTTATGGAAACACGGTTTGCTTCAGAGCTGGTATATTTCCCAGACTTCTTAAAACAGTGTTTGTTTGTTATATAATCGTAGATCACTGCAGACCACAGATATGAAGACTTTCCTTTTTTAGGATGCCCTCCAGTCTTCTGAGGTCATGAATCGCTTAAAGGGACCAAAATGAAAAACACACCTATTGCTGCATCTGTGGTAAACAGAGTTGAAGTTTCCAGTTTAAAGACAACGAAAACCCTCTTCTGGGGATGTTTCTTGAAGATGTGTGGAACGTTTGACCAGTTCAGGGTCGTTTTTTGGGGGTGAACTGTTTTATTTTTGTTGTTGTTAGTTGGTTTTATCTGCAGCACCTGTCTGTAGATCATTATTACAGTGGAGAGAATGGACACAAATCCTCAGAAATGAGAACAGCTAGTCCCTTGCCTTCTGTTCTCTGACTGAAAACCTTTCTCTGGTTGTCTTTTTTGTGCCGAATAAAGAGTTTTCTTGACCATGGTAAGAGTTACACTAACACCAGGTTGGTTGTATCTGTCAGGATTGAGTGACACCACGGGTTGTATAATGTATTTTTTTCGAGAGCTGTAGTGAGAGAACTTTGGTGAACACAATAAAAGAATTTGAACTCAGTCTAAAATACAAGACCGATCTCTAGTTTCGGGCCCTTTTTACCAAACAGGCGGATACCCAGTCACAGCAGGGACCCGTGGTGGCGCAGAGAGTTTCTTTCATGTTGGCAGAAACCGAGAAAAGAGAGAGAAGCACAAAAACAGAGGGGGAGGATGCGAGAAAGGGAGAGTGTTTGGTGTGTGGTGGCATGGGAGCTGAATGAATCCCGAGAGCCGACCGTGAAGGGCCTCCTTCACTCCAGCGCAGGAATTCACCCCTTTTCATCCTCATCTGCGAGTGGTGTTTTATAGCGCGGGTTATTTGGCCTGAAGGACCCTGGGGGCTGGCTCGCAAGATCCCACACTTTTTTTAAAGTCTAGCGAGTTGTGTGGCGCATGACAAATTAACGCTCAGCCCAAGTGGAAAGTCCGGCCGTCGGTTTCTCTGACACAGCAGGATTCTCCCGGCCTGGCAGACAGAAGGTTCCGGCAACATAAAGCAGTGTTCGGAGGGAGGCGGCGAAAGGACGGCTTCTCAGATGGACCAGATTTAGCATCTTCCCTCCCCGGCACAGGAGCCGCGGCTCTTTCAGTCGTGACGACCCCTCTCAGCCAGTCCTCAGTTTAAGATGTTTCACCAATCAAGTCTGAAGAACCTTTTGGACCCTTCTGATGTTTACAGTAAGGTTCCTCAGGTCTGATTAGTGAAACATCAGAAAATAATCTGAAGAATCTTTTGGACACTTCTGATGTTTGCAGTAAGGTTCCTCAGGTCTGATTAGTGAAACATCAGAAAATAATCTGAAGAATCTTTTGGACCCTTCTGATGGTTAAACTAAGGTCCTTCACATCTAACTTCAGATGTTTCACCAATCAGATCTCGTACTGTTCTTCCCTCTAGATGCCTCAGGTCCACTAGGGCTGCTTAATGGTCTGTTAGTCGCCATGGCGATATCGGCTTCTGCAACACTGATGTGTCAGAAGGCTGAGATATGCAAATGAGCCTCTGACCAATCACAGTGTTTCTAACTGGGTGACCAATTAGTGAGTTACTGCGTGTTCTGATGAGTCGAGGTCTTCATGTAGTCCAACCAAAGTCTAATTACTGAAATTTTCAACCATTAAAAAACTTTTATAGCCATTAATAGCTTTTAAAGGCCCGATATTCTACATTTTCCTCCTGCTTCATTTTTTCCAACACGTATAAGTGGGTTTGTGTAAATAAAATATGTTTTCCAACCTCTGTTTACCCCTCAGAAATAAACAGGCTGTTTCCGTTATATATGTAACCATTCTCTCGTGGCACTGTGCTGTGTATTGCAGCTCGGTCAGAAGACAGGGCTGAAACACTCCTTAGAACTTTGGTGCGAGTGGGTGGGGCTACACTGCTTTAGACTGAATAAGGATATTTAAACGCATGGGCTTTGTGACATCAAGCTGTTTTTGCAGCTTATTTTCCATATTTGGACAGTATGGGTGGGAGGTGAACATACAATGAGATTTGAAGCCTTTTTTAATTCCAGAAGTGTGATGAAGTGGGCGGGAGGCGTGTAAATTTAGCCGGCCTATTTAATGGTAGGGGAAGCACCGTCACCGGAATGACCCCTCAGTTTTTGATGACCAGCTTTGCACAACAGACTCGGCTCAAACAGCGTCCTGGTGCTTTTATTAGCGTGTGCACTGTGGTATATTCGCCATAGACTACTGAACTTGCGGCATAATCACATTTCACTGGACTCAGTTTCTCCTCACCTGAGAAGAGCAGCAACAGATTTATTTTTCCGCTCTAACCCAATTTTATCTGGGCCGCAGAAGTCCGCGCTGGTCTACTGACACAAATGTAGCTCTTTTGTATCATCAGGAGTATCGACTTGCAGGTGTAAATTCCAGCTGTCGCTTCCTTCCTGTATTCTGAACCCTCCTAGACAGGAGCTACTACACAGTAACACGACCTACCGATGATATTATTTTATCTTTTTGATTGGTAGTCTGTAACTGTACACCTATATAGTGGAGCTATAAGGCAGGTGTTTCCGATAAAGTGGCCAGTGAGTGGAAGTGTAAAGTGGTGTTTCTAATAAAGTGTCCAGTGAGAGGAAGTATAAAGTGGTGTTTCTGATAAAGTGGCCAGTGAGTGGAAGTAGAAGGTGGTGTTTCTGATAAAGTGGCCAGTGAGTGGAAGTAGAAGATGGTGTTTCTAATAAAGTGTCCAGTGAGTGGAAGTAGAAGATGGTGTTTCTAATAAAGTGTCCAGTGAGTGGAAGTA